>FIZR01017115.1:0-70655 GCA_900060175.1 Ferrisia virgata
ATTCAAAAACCACGAAAAAATGTTGAAAATTGAGTGAAAATTAACCGAAAGTATTGAAAAAAAAGAGAATGTTGAAAATAACTGAATATAAAGAAAATATTTGATAAAAATGAGTGAAAATTGAAGAAAATAGATCAAAAAACAAGAAAAACCATCGAAAACTAGGTGAAAATTGAACTGAAATGATAAAAAAAAAATCGTTGAAAATCATCGAATGTTAGGTCGATAATTACGAATTAATGTTGTAAAGTGAGCGAAAAATGGTCTAAAATCGTTGAAAATCGTCGACAATTGACCAAAAATCACGAAAAAAATGTTGTAAACCAAATGTGAAATGGCCAAACGTTGTAAATTATTTACGCGGTTTTAATTGGATTATAACGATTTTTTTTTCATATTTTAGGCGAATTTTCTCTTCTTTCTTAACTTTTTTTTTTCGCCATTTTGATAAAATTTATACTTTTTTCGTCAATTTTTGTCAAATTTTTACATAAATTACAGCGGTTATCAACAATATTTTGTCAATTTTCATGTTTTTTTCAAAATTTTTCAACTGATTTTCGATCAATTTTTGGTATTTTTTACGCGTTTTTATAAATTTTTGATCCAATTTTCATTGCTTTTCAACGATTTTGTTATCGTATTCTAGGTTAATTTTAACACTCATTCTCAACATTTTTTTCAAACTTTAGCTCAATTTACTGCGTTTTAGACTTTTTTTTTTTTGTTAAATTTTTACCAAAATTTCAATGATTTTTAACGATTTTTTGTCCATCACTAATTTTTCAATATTTTTCCCATGGGTATCTCTAAAAAAAATTTAGTACCTAAAAATCCCTCCACCGCCCCTCCTTCAGCACAGAATATCAAAAATAGTTTTTTTTTTTATTCTGTATTCACAAGTATTTGATAAAAAAATCATGATTTTAATTCAAATATTTAGAGCGACGATGGGTTTATCGATCGATATAAATTTAAAAACGAAGAAAACTGACCTTAAATGAACAAAGAGTAAATTTACCAGACACATTTCACCAAGATTTCGCTGAAAAAAATTTTTAATAATGCAAATAATTTTTTTTTTTTTTTTTGAAAAACACGAAAAAACTGTTCTTTAAGCATCGCTGAAAAATCATCCATGGGAGATAAAATTGAAATATTTCGCTTAATCATGTAAAATTGAGGTCCTACATCCATTGTAAAGGTACATTTTTCAAAAAAAAAAAAAAAAATCATATTTTTTCAGGCGATACTTTTACATCAGTTTGAGACAATTTCACCACTATTGAGAGCTCGCCGCGCCGTTTTCAGATTTCCAAAAAAAAAAGCGAAATTCGACCCACCCTGCTGCTCACTTAACGTGTATTAAAATATCATACGCATTATGCAGATACAATAGCTCTAAAATTAGGTCGCAGAATACCTCTCTGGTTCAATTTTCACTTCACCTCGATCGAGACCCTTTTTTTCCTTTCTTCAATCGTTACACAATCATTCCAATCGAAGTACCCATTGAACTAAACCACTTTTAATATACGTACCTTCTCAGCATACTACAGAACCAAGGTCTGAGCATCATAAATTCGTAGGTACATAAACACATATAACAGGTGATGTACACAGGCTACATATTACACACACACATACAGCCAAACAGATAATAAGTCTAGGTAATATAGGCACACGTAACGTATATAGAGAGCTTCTAATCTACATTCATTCATTAAAAATTTTTTTTTTCCAACAATTTGCATCATTCATCACGAGAACCGTACGATGTGCTCTTGAGACACTTGATAGTACTCTAGAACACATATTTATACAATTCTAGTCCTTGACCAAGTTCTATCTCGTTTACATATCCGCGCAATCTCGATCCCCATTCCACACACACACTTTCTCATTCAACGACAAAAAAATATAGCATGAGTATAATATAATAACCAATCGATGGTATGATCGATCGTATGCCTATATTTTGGACGTCGGTCTTGCACATTTTCATTCTATCATCCACAATACATACAACAGATACCAATTAAAACAGTGACCTTTTTTTTTCACAATTTTTCAACGTAGCCTCGAGTACAAGCACACGTACTTGCATATAGGAAAATTATCTTCTTCATTTGTCAAGAGTCTAGATATGTTGTGTAAACGAGTATCAACGCAAAACTCATCTAACCGAGATCGTTGAGCCTCCTCCGCTTCTCAACAGTAACAATAGCAATAACAACAACAACAATAACAACACGACGACAACGACACATAATTCACCATAATATGAATCTGTTTTCAATTGCAAATGACTAAACAGACATGCCACCATGCGCCTTTGCGACGTCAGTGCAATTATAAAATTAAATCTACATAGGCACCTATGGGTATATTTTGTATACGCATGTAATGCGAATAATTTCGCCTTACGTACGACAATATTTCATCTGCATACGTAATTTAGCGTTGCTTTCGCGTTTAAAAATATTGTTTAATCCTACCCCACTCTATATGTAATTTCTACACGTAACGGCGAAGAGAGGGTTACAATTATACACATAAATACATATGTACTGGTAAATGTATGTAGATGAACCTTAAAGAGTTCGAAGTAACAAATTACACATCACAGGAGTATGCACTTCCATGCTAAAGCTTACCTGATCCGTTAACTCTATTAAATGATCCAAGCTAATGTTATACAACACGTTTCTGAAATCAGAAAAAAAAAAAGAAATTATTAATATTAAATTACTTATTATTATTTAAAGATAATCGCCTACAGTATAATTGAACGTAAAATAATGGTAAAAAAGCCTAAGCCTACGTATTATCAAATAGGATAATTATTTTTCTCGTTTTTTTAGCCTGATTTTCTGTGTCATATTGTTGACGAAAACCCAGGCTACTGCGGTTTATCGACCTACAGCGGATGAGGGGGAGAGGGCGGGGTAGGTATCAACGAAAATTCGTTTTGGACCCTAGAAGACCATTGAGACTATTTTTGGACAAGGAAGATATTTATTTTTATTATTCTTTTTTCCGTTCGAAACTAAAAATCAGTTGCTCAGCTCGATGTAGAGCCTAAAATTGATCAAATTTGGCAAATACGCTTCGATTTGTGCGTTATTCGATAATCTGGAGTGCGGATGACCTCTCGAGTCAAAATTCAATTATGACCAAATTTGTGGGAAGGGGGTGCTGAGGGGTTAAAATTGCAAGAATTGTTCCTTTTTTTAAGCTAATTAAAAGATAATTTGAAATTGTGTAACATATCGAAAAATCAACCTCCTAGGGTAATTAGGAAGGGAGATGTGAGGGAGTTTTCTCCCTTTTTGACCTTGAAAAAAGCCATTCCTCCCCTCCCCTCGACCCTAATTGAACTGGGAAGTTGAAATTTTAGTATGCAGACTTTGAAGCAGCCGTAGATGTGCCTTTAGACTTTTCAAATTCAATGCTGCCCTTAACTAGCCTGAAATATGGTTTTTGGGCGTTCCCCCCCCCCATGCTTTGGGTTTGATTCGCGCATAACTTTCTTCCAAATTGAGCTATGAAATTGAAATTTGGTATGTACATTTAGTAGGGGCTCCTAAATAGGCGTTACAGCATTTTGACACTTCAGCCTCCCGAAAATTATGTTTTTTGGTAGATTTTCCTTATTTTTTGAGTTTGTTCCTCGTACCACTTCCCTGCAACTTGATGTAAAAGATTAAAATCCGGTATCAAATTCAGTACGGATTTTAAATGTGCCCTTTTAGGTTTTTGGCTTTTGGCTATTCACTCCAATACGTTCTAAATCATCCACATTTTTCAAGAAAAATACTCCAAATCACTCATCCTTTTTTAGTTTAATTTTCCATGTCCATTGTCAATGAAAACCAGTCTGTTGAAATCTATCGACCTAGGGTGCATGAGGGGAGAGAAAAAATATCAACAAAATTCGTCTTGGTTTCTAGAAGACCATTCCGATCATTTTTGGCAACGTGAAATATGGATTTTTAGCATTATTTCTCCTCCTGTCCCTTCCAACCCCCAAAAATCATTTATTCAGCTCAGTACCGACCAAAATCGATCAGACATGGGAAATATGCTTAGATTGGCGGCGGATTTGATATTCTGGAGTGAGGTTGATCTCGGTTCAAAATTCAGCCGTGCCCAAATTTAGAGGAGGGGGTGCTGAGCGATTAAAATCACAACAATTGTTCTTTTTCAAGACAATCGATAGACAATCCAAAGTTGTTTAACATATCAAAAGTCAGACTCCCAAATCAATTAGGATGGGAGATATGATGGTTTTCGTTTTTCTGACTTTAAACTTCTTTACCTTCCAGAAACAAACGGTTTTTAGACGGTTTTCTCATATCCCCCGCCCACCCACAATTGAGCTAAAAAGTTGAAATTATGGTAATTACTTTTATTATGGGTTCTAAATGTGCCTTTCGGCGGTGTTTACTTTCCAGTCTCATTGCAACCTCTCAAAGCCTCAAAAATGTATCCTTTTGTTGGTTTCTCTTATTTTTTGCTCGTCTCCCCCCCCCCTCCTCCATTGAGCTGGGAAATTGAATGAAGATTTAGCATAGGTTCTAGATACGCCTTTTTATCCTCATTGCACCCCCTGCTCCCCAAATAGGGAGAAAGCATCGCTGTTTTTTTTTTTTCAATTCACATAAATGTAATATTTCACGAAAATTAGGCTCAAAAAGCAACGTATTGCGATGCTTCTTTTTTTGCTTTAGTGCGTCGAAAAAAATATTAAAAATAAAAAGCCATATTACTTTTATCGCGGCCACGGTCACCTATAAGGCCCATGTACATATACGAAACATACAGTTTATTCAGGTAGTTACGCGTGTTCCTTTGTTAAAGTGGAATACAATATGGAAACTCACGCGATTCCTCCCCAACCTTTTCCACTCCTTACTTTGGCTTAGTCTAGAATACATGTTTTTTTTTTCCTTTTTTTGAGGAAAATGTCGAGTAACCGGTAGGTATAGAAAATTAAAATAACGAAAAAAAAAAAGAAAAAAAAACTCGCAAGAGGTAGAATAAAACAAAAAAAAAATTAGCCACTCGTTACAATGGCAAATTACTCGAAACACGCGTTTTCCCCATCAATGTTCTGACAAAGTGTAGCGCTCGTATACGTTCCATAATACTTGACTGGCCAGGTCTAGGTAGTAGGTGCACACTTACACAGGTACAACTACCCACAACTCACAAGACACTAATTAATTTGAGCTTTCGTCGTCGTTGAAAGCTCAAAGTTTATCGTGTAGGTGGCCGGGTAGCGGGTACCGGTCATTTCATCACGATAAGCTTCCCTCGCCTCTTTACGTAGGCATACGACGCTAATAGTGTCCATTGTTTCACTGATGTGGTCGTCAAGTCGTCGTTATTCTTACGATAGTATAATCTTCGTCGAAGAAATGCTATGAAAATGTGAAAGCTTTACAATTCAAAAATTATATAAAATTATAACGACGAATCCTCGCGAAAAAATCGATTATTTCAATTTTTTCAGATGGACCGTAATGAAAAATTCGTTCATACTGTCATTTTACAGCTCAAAATACGTAAAAAATTACAGAAAAAATTTAGCTCTTAAAAAAGGCAAAAACCGAAATAATTTACAAAACACGTGTAGAATGATGAAAAAATTGTTCGAAATGTCGTTTTAGAGCTCGAAAACGAATAAATATTCAAGAACACAGAATGTCGATAAAATTCACTGAATGTACCATCCTACATTTCAAAAAATATTCCATCATACCGAATGCAGAATGACGAAGAAAACGCTCAAAGTATTATTTTACACCTAAAAATTGCATAAAAAAATTTTTTAAGCCTTCAAAAAATTAGATTTTTGCATTTTCAGAGTAAAATAGCGAAGAAATTCAGTTAAAATTTCATTTTACACCACAGAAATCGTAATCAGTCAAGTTTTCGTTTTCATGTTGAAAAAATGGCGCAAAAATCGTTGAAATTTACAATTTTTCAGCCCAAAAAAGCACCCCTCCCCCCTGTCACTGCCACCAAAAAATTTAATTTTTTGTTTCATGTCGAAAATTTGTGTAAAAATTGTAAAAATTATCATTTTCCAGTCTAAAAAAGCACTCCTTGCCAACCAACAAAAAATTAAATTTTCTGTTTCATGTTGAAAATTTGTGTACAAATCGTCAACATTATCATTTTTTAGGCCAAAACGAGCAAAAAAAAAATCATTAAAAAAGGTTATTTAATGCTTCAAAAATTGCCAAAAACCTAAGAAAAAAAATCTTCGGTTTTCGTTTTTGTAAAATGTTGAGAAATCGTTAAAATTATCAATTTAGGATTAGAAAAATATTTAGAAAAAAAAAGAGAAAAAAATAAAAAGTAAAAATGATAAAAAAAAAGTTCAAAATCACAGTCAAAAAATTTGAAAAAAGGACAAAAAAAATCAAAAAAGCGTCAATTTTACCCAATATTGTACTCGTATCATTTTCCAGCTCAAAAAAAAGGAAAAAATTGAAAAAAGCACGATCAAAAAAATTTCTGTTTTTCTCGAAAGGATGAAAAAAATTACTTGAAAACTTGAAAAATCTTCGAAAAATCCTAACTTTTTACTTTTAAGAAATAAAAAGATGAAATATCATCAGCCATTATTTTAGGACTTGAAAAGTATTTTCAAAAAACAGGGGGAAAGGGGGGGGGGAATTAACGGAAAAACAGTTCAAGTTATCGTTTAGTTAATCGAAAAAATGTAAAAAATAAAAAAAAAGTCACTTGAAATGTATTTCGCTTCTTAGGCGTAACATTATATTAAAATATCGTTCAATATTCCATTACACATTTCAAAACTCATAAGCTGAACAGTGGGACGGGGGATAGAGGGGAAGGTCTAAACCCCAACTGAAAAAAATTATTTCTTAAAACTCCTGAAAATGCAGTTTAATCTTTGAAAAAATCCATTTGTTCCAAAATTTTGCCCGCTTCATTTTAATTACTTCAAAACCCACAAAAAAGTGTACATAGATTAAGTAAACCCCCCCCTCCCCTCTGAGCTAGTCCTATCTATGCCACTAATTCTAGCACGTTGTGGGTCAAAATCAGGTCCGGATTACAGAGGGGTCTAGGGAGTTGTAGCCTCCCTCGCTAGGTGCCGTTTTCGATATTTTAAATTAATTTTGTAATAGCCCAAGCTTCAATCTGCGAACAAAAGTCCTGTAGACAAAAATATGGAAAAAAGTTCGCCTTCTTTTCTGAAATCATCGCTGTACAAGAGGGGGAGAGGGGAAACAGAAATTGAATTGAAAATTTTATAATTATACTTGATATTTTTCATAGCCCCTCCCTCCCTTCTTTTCTTCCTGAAAAAGTCTACGCTGCGTTCTTGAACCTAGTTTTTCTCGTAAAATTGTTTTGAAAAATATTCGAATAAATTCATTGGTACACCACAGTTTTGAATTTCATACGGTTGCAAAACGAATGAGAAATGATGAAGATGTAGTGGTGCTGGTGAAGGGAAAATAGGGGCCCTCAAAGCTGCTATTAGTCTGAGACCTTATATATTCTTATAATTCGGGCTTGCTCAAAATACACACGTTTTTGAGGTCATAGAATCTCATTATAGCAATTCTTTCATTTCAGATTCGAAAATTCGAAACGAATAAAGTACCCCCTGCTTACATTTGGGCTCGCAACAACAGAATCATGTCGGTATATCCCCCCCCCCAAAAGAACTTTGATGTTTGGAAAAATAGTAATCGAACAATGTCACCAACCAAGTGTTTTCGAAGATCAGGACTACAAATATATGTTACTTAAATGGTTACAGAAAATTAATATTTTCCCCATCGCTGAGTCGCACTTGCAAAATGCTTTTGGAAAATTCTAGAAGGCGTGACATGGCGGCGTCTCGTCGATTCATTTCAATAAAAATAATGTTTTAAAGTGATTTTCAAAATTCGATCAACATTTTTACTCTTCTTCCGCATCCGTGGCTACGGTAAAATATTGCAAGCCCGTTAAAACGTGCTAATAATACAAATTAGCCAACGAATATACGCCTTCGAGTAGAACGAACGATGACGTACGAGTACGAGGAAACAAAAAAGAAAAGAATCAGTCGTTAGGGTTGGCGACTACGGTAACTTTTTCTTTGGCCTTTCAAAACTCCATTTTTTTCTACCCCTGTTTGACTTTTGAAAAGAATATCTATCAATAATCAAATGGCACAGTGTGCAGTGGTAATGGATTTGAATTTTTCAAAATTTATTGCGGCTTTTACCAATTTTACGATTATTCTACTTCACGTGTAGCCTACTTAGTACTTAGCTACCTTCGAAGGAGAAACACGTAGAATGTTTTCGGAGACACGTCATCATTGATACGTGATTATTAAGCAGTAAGTAGTAGTAGTAGATGCCAATCTACATATGTACTTACGATATTATCAATATCGTGTACTTTCATAGTTGGAAGCTGAAAATATAATAATAATACATTCATCGAGACAGCATAATAACGAGAAACGTAAAGCGGCGAATTCGTACAATGTAGTTTAAAATTCATTAGACGAATACGTATGATAATTTTCGAGTTAATATTCCTGTCAGTGAATAATTTTTTTTTATTTTTTCATAAAGGAGCGCCTCTTTCCTTTCTCAGCCTATACCTTCACCCTTTAATTATGCTACCTACGAATGGCTCAATATTAACGTAAAATTATGGCCTATGTATTTTATACACATTTAAATGATTTTAGTAATAAAAATAATTGAGAATATCGTTCGCATACAAAATATACGCTGGCAGGGATTTTGAAAAAAAAAAGGGTGGGGGGCTGATCGTCGGTCCAGAGATTTCCTATATTACAGACTGCAATTTATTATTCAACAATATTAAAATTTTCACATTTCCAAAAAACCCAAACCACAAAAGACAAGTAGTTGTTTCAAACCAGCTCTTCATTGAAAGATATGCCATCGTAAGCGAACAGTTCAAGAAAATCCAAGGCATATGAGGGAAGTATTATAAGTACACGCCATGTCATAATTTAGCTGGTACATGCTTTGTACCTTAGCATGTACTTACACTTCGTATATGACATACGAGTATTAAACATGTAGTACATGGATTTCGTTCCTCATGTGCTGCCAAGTTCGAGGTTCGAGGTCCGGGTTTCAATTGGTCACACTATATGGTTACTTTATAAGATGGTATATACCTTTACCTACAAATACGATACCTGACAGGTACATCGATACCTATGTGTATACTACGTGTAAACTGTACAATGGAGGGCAGGAAATGTTGTAACGGTTTATAGCACCTAGGTACACAGTACATCTTAGAGGACATCTACAATGTCTATGCACGTATGGTTCAAAAAGATTGGTCACCGTTCGCTGTGCTGGGGGATAGAATAGCTTTAGCTAATAAAACCAACCGATCGACCAGTATGCTCCGACTATTGGTCAATCGAGTTCGCGCATCTTAATCGACTTTCATAATCGAATGAAAAAGAAGCACGATATATATATATATATTTGAACCTACGAGCGGATAAGTAAACATAATAGTCGCGTCAAAGGTGACATAATCGTGACAGGTAATTACTGTCTTTATAGATTACGGACAAGCAAATATGCCATAATGCGTATGCTATACCTATGATACTTAATGATGGTCGCGAAGAGAAAGTGTAACGGTTTATATAACGCGATAAAGCCTACGTACGAATATATAGGAACGTATTTTTATCTACTATGGGTAGATTTTTTTTAAGGATACGATTCGCGAAGGAAGTGATAGATATTTGAAGTGCACAATATTCGCAAATATTCAGACTACCTTGCACAGTATTCGGGAAGTTTTGTTTCTCAATAAAATTTTCAAAGTATTCGGATGATTGAATTGGACTAATTTTTTTCATTTGAAAAAATTAACGTTTGAAATTTTTTTCGTAGCGTAAATTTTCAATTTTGATGGAAATACATTGATTTGAATCCAAAAATTTTGACGTACATAATTTTACATATTTTTTGGGTTGGTTTTGAAAAAATTTTGTTAACCAGTTGGGAACCATTGAACTGGGTTCAACAAATTTGGAATTTTGACCGATGTTGGGAACCAGCGAACAATTATTAAAAAAAATTAGAAAATCCGTCAACGTTGAGAACAAATGATCCCATTTTCCAAAACAATTGGAAAATTCACCAACGTTGCGAACCCATACACCGGTTTTTAGAAAATTTGGAAAATGAACCCAGGCTGAGAGCTAATAACCCAGTTTATAAAATTGTAAAATTGAAGACCGTTTGGAACTCGATGTTGGGAACCAGCGAACAATTATTGAAAAAAAATTAGAAAATCCATCAACGTTCAGAACAAATTATCCCATTTCCAAAAAAAATTGGAAAATTTACCAACGTTGCGAACCCATAAACCGGTTTTTAGAAAATTAGGAAAATGAACCCAGGCGGCGGTTTCTAAAATGGTAAAATTCAAGGAAATTGGGAATCAATAAACTACTTTTTCAATAAATTTAGAAGTTTGACTGATATTGGGAACCAGCGAACAATTATTTAAAAAATTAGAAAATCCATCAATGTTGAGAACATATTATCCCATTTCCAAAACAATTGGAAAATTCACCAACGTTGCAAACCCATAAACCGGTTTTTAAAAAATTTGAAAAATTGACCAATGTTGTGAACCATTGTTCCGGTACCTAGAATTAGAAAATTGAATACAGTTTGGAACTAACAAACTGGTTTCAACAAATTTGGAAGTTTGACCAATGTTGGAAACCGATGAATAAGAATTAAAAATTTTAGAAAATCTATCAATTTCAAAAAAGTTGGAAAATTTATCGACGTTGCGAACAAATAAAACGGTTTTAAGACTATTTAGAGAGCGAATCCATGGTGAGAGTCAATAACCTGGTTTCTAAAATTGGAAAATTAAACTCTATAAAAACCAATGGGACTATTTTCAACTAATTTGGAAATTCGATCGATGTTGCGAACCAATGGACAATCATTAAAAAAATTAGAAAATCCAGCACCGTTGAGAACAAATAATCCCATTTCCAAACAATTGGAAAATTTATCAACGTTGCGAACCCATAAGCCGGTTTTTAGAAAATTTGGAAAATCAACCCATGCTGTGAGCCGACAACCCTAAAATTAAAAAATTAAACAAATTTGAAAACAATGAGGAATTTTCAAAAAACTTGGAAAATATTCGTTTTCTAAAAAGTTGGAACATTCATCATTGTTAGACAGTGGCGGGGGGGGGGGGGATTAATCTGACATGGCAAAAGATGGTCGTAATGGTCTTCCAGACCCAAAAATGGATTTTGTTGATACTATCTCCTCATCCGCTGTTGTTCGATTGACTGTTACAGCTTGGTTTTCATTAACAATATGACATAGAAAATCAGGCTGAAAATCCTTCGTTTATTATGTTAACAAAAATGCTAAGATTTCGTATTTTTACTTCACAACCCTGAAAAAATTCAAAATGAATTTTTTTTCGATTTCAAGCAATATTTTGGAACCTACTGAAAAGAAAGAGAAAGTTGCGTAAACATTTTTTTGATCTAATGTGGTCTGCTATGATAGGTTAGTACTAAAAAAAATCAGAAAAAGAAAAAAAATTGTTCATGAAAATTTCTAAATTTTAAACCAAACGGTGGTGGAATAAGGATCAAATTGGAGACTTCAATTTTTTATCACGTATCTCAATTCCCCTCCAACTGCCAAAAACAACCAAAAATTGCAACACCCTATAATCTACCCAGTACCCACGACCAGGGTTTATGTGATTTCGAATTTTGATCTCCCTCTCGTTCGCCTCTATGGTGCCCAATTCGTTTCAATAGCTGATTACTTTCTGAGAGAAGTTTGAACAGCACATTACAAATCGGGTATATCGATAACAATTCACAAATTCTGTAATATTTCAAGTTTTGAACCCCTAACCTCTCATTCTGGGGCCCAATTGAGATCCAAAATCCAAAGATGTTAATCGTTTTGAAAATTGAGTTCAGCACCCATAAAAATCGAGTTAATTTAATTTTTGACAAGAAAAAATTTACGCCTGTCTTGCAATGGCAGAATTTATTCAGTCAATGAGAAATTTTTCATTACGATTTTTCCCCCTTTTCCCCATAACTCTCCGTTCACTTATATAACCCCTTTATAAAAAATGCTCTACAACGTTTGTTTGGACTAATTTTACAAATTTTTCAGTGTAACCGATTCACCGGTGGAGAAAATCGCGACTCCTTCAACAGAGAATCAAATTCCAAAATATATCTAAAAATGTTAACATTTTTTTCATCGTAGAAGTAGACGAAAAAATACAAGAGAATTATCTTAATTTGTTAAAATGAATGTCGATCATTAGCTGAACTTTATTTTCAGCTTCTGAAAGCGATTTAGAAAATTTTAGAGAAAAAAATTTCTTCAATAAGGCATCAAATCAGCAGGAAAATTATATTTAGATCGTCTCTCGACCTCAAAATCACGCTGTAAACGACTTTTTTTTGAAAAATTTGTACTCATTCGATATTATAGAATTTTAATCTTTTGCCATTGTAAAATTGATCGAAAAAATTCCTCAAGTGGGCTTTAGAGTGACTGGAAAATAATATAAATCACCTCACAAGATCGACATCAGGCTATACGCTAAATTATTCCATTCACAGTGTAGTTGATTCCGTTTGGCGAAATATTCAACTTTTGTTCCACGTATACGTAAGCCATAAGACGTTTTAGAATTTTTTAAAATTCACCAAAAATAAAAAAAAAAAAACAGTTTTAGCGGCTCAAAATTTGGATTTGATTTTTTTTAATGCTCTTTCCATTTACCTTTCGTTTTATCAGAATCGCAAACGGACAGTAGGGGTACTTCCCTCATAAGTATCCTTATCCAAGCCCTAAAAAGTCGCCAATACTGAAAGAGAATGTGCTCCCCTTTTATTAGACTCATTTAAATGAATATTTTATGAAGATTTGTATCAACTTCCAGCGTGACGATTATTTTTTTTTTTGCCTTACATAACTGTTACAAAATTATTACGCAACTTTAAACCCCTCCTCCCTCCTTAGTGCAAAAAATGAAATAAAATGTTACGAATAGACGTACATATTTAGCAAATTTTCTGTTTGTTCTTTTCCTCATTTTTCTCATTACCTATTACTTGTTTTTTTTCTCAGACTACAAAGGAAACTGCTACTAAATAAAAAACAATAAAATTTTCTAAATTCAGCATTTCTCAAGTTTGCAACACTGAAATGGAATAACATAATAGCAAGCATATCAAAGCTAAATAAAAAATTCACATAGATTAAAATACCTACAGTAACTATCGTTATAGCACGTAGTTACTCAACCCGCCAAAACGTATTTACGGCGCAAGTTATGCAAAAATATTAACGCATCAATATTCACCCAGGTACACCATTAAAATCTAAGGCGCAACCACTCGTATTTCTATTTTATCGTCATTGTACAATGTACCTATTACCATCGAGAAAAAGGGGAGAAAAAACAACCATCGACTATTAAGTAATTTGTACTCGCAACGAAAAATGAAAAAAAAAAAAAAAAAATTAAATAAATAGATAAAAGGTAAAAATTACAAGAGCATTCCCGAGCCTATACGGAATATTATTTATATACTGAGACGTATCTAAAATTTAATTTATATAAAAAGCTCGTATCTACTGTGAAACCAGCTCGGCGTTGGCTTCGTTATCGGTAAATTTACCGAGTAATCGTGTTTCCTGAGAAGTCGAACAATAAAAAATAATACAAAAGTGGATGAAAAAATTGGAGCGAAAACTTGGAAGAAAAATGATGAAGGGAAACGTTAAAGTCTATTGGGAAATCAGCAGAACACGCATGACAGAACTTGACTACTTTCCTCTTGTTTGCTTCTTCCTATCATTTTTCTATTCGCCATCTTCTTTAATTTGGTTTCTTTTTTTCTAATCACCTAACGTGCTGTACGTGTTAGAATTTAAGACGTTCGCCCATGTCCAAAAATTTCCAATAATATGTTTTGATTTCGAAACTTTTTTTTTCCACCCTATCCCTCTCTTATTCTAGTTCCAGCTTCGTACAAACAAAATATAGGTACCTACCACGTACCGTGTACGTTTTGCCACTGACATTGATTTTTTTTTTCTCAATTTCTTTCTCTCGAAAAAGAATGCGATGATGGAAACGAGAAGAGATACGAGCTGAGCAAAATTTTACGCGAAATTAAAATCAACTGAGCGTTTATACGTATGTAGCACATCAAAGTACTAGTAATTAACAGCGCATTTCTCGACCATAATTTTATCGAAATTGTGGCACTTTTCCCATAAAAATATTTTGCTTCGAGGTGGTAAAATACACGTATCAAAACATTGTACTACAGCTACATTATTTTCAAGGTGACAGGTGATTTAAGTGCGTATACTTCACCTTTACCTACCTATCCGTATCGTTTCAATGAACAAATTTTTTATTTATATAAAAAAAAAGTAAAAAAATAACGTCGCCTTGCGATGCTATTTAAGTCTCATTTTCATAAAGTAAATAAGATATTTGAATTGTCTATTCATGGAATGCTCTTGGATGTTTTTTTTTGAAAAGTGGTAGGGATAGTAATGTAGGGAGGGGGGAGAAGGATAGGTGATCGGTTTTCCGGGCGGTAAATTTTAGTGGGTGGCGAAAATTAAAGTACTTCAAAAGTTGAATAATGATTTGAACAATAATTTGTCAATTTTCAAAGTGCGCCTTTACATGAATTTTAACCATTTAAAATTTATATTTTATCAAAATTTCACCCTCGCTTCGACTCACTTTTACCAGTGAAAGATGAGTTTCGAGAAACTGAAAATTTTTATCGCAAACACTTCATGAAAAAACATAGTCGTTGTAGAAGTCATTTCAACAGTGATTTAATTTTGTCAAAAACCGGTAGGAGAAATAAGGTGCCACATTTTTTTAATCGGCAGGTTTTCAGGTCGCAATTTGAAAAAAAAAATTGACAAAAATATTAAATGATCGACATTTTTGAGATTTTAAATTTCTAAAATTTTTGGTTCTTGATTCGCTCAGGTACTGTTTATTCTCTTTTTGTTCTCACGTCTTGAATACTGTAAATGAATTTTTCTGAGGAGAGCGGGAGGGAGAGAGCTTGAGATGAATGGTTCAGGTGTTTGCGTCCCCGTGAGTCAAAGGTTCGCTGGGTACAAAATTTTTAGCCACGCTACCAGGAAAATACTGGAGTGAATAGCTAAAACTCCCAAAAGACACATCTAACAAGGGAAGTGCCCCAAGTGTTACACGCCAAATGGAAAATTGTTGTTAGAGGTGGGTAGAGCATTCAATATTGTCCCCATAACCTAAAGTTCAGCCCCTAAGCTTCATGGGGGGGGGAGGGGTATGAGTCGTGGAATATAAAAAATTGACAAATAACGTTGAGAAATTAATGAAAAATGAAATTACTCGAGTTCATATCCCGTTTAGGGGGTATTTTTTTTACCATGCACTGAACTCGATATGGGCCACCTAGAGGTGAGATAGTCGCCCGGATCCGCGTGTAATACCTCGGAGCTGAATTTTAACCCTCTCAAAATTGGCAGAAAAATGGAAAAAGTGAAATGACTAGATTTCATGCTGCGTTTTGGGGCTAAATCACCCGGATTAGCGTGTAACACCTCCGGGGTGAATTCTTAGCCATCTGAAATGCAATTAAAAAAATAGGAAAAGCGATGGCCAAAAATTACCCTCTCTCTGCCAATGGAGCTAAGGGGCTGAAATTATTTTCCCATTTGGCGCACAACACTTGGGTACTTTCCTTATGAGACGTACATTAAATCTACATAGGCCCGGATTAGAGGAGGGCCCGGAGGGCTGCAGTGTTGGGTCACCCGTTAGTGGCTCTTTTTGGTATTTTAAATCGATTTTTTTAATAGTCCAAGTTTCGATCAGTGAAGAACAATTCTGTTCATGAAAGTACAGGAGCATTTTCGCTTTCGCTCCGCTCAGGTTATTACCTGCCACTTATTTTTTTCTATTTTATGTTTTATTTCATAATTAAGCATAAATATTTCTATATTTAAAATGACTCTAAACTTCAGTCAGCCAGTCAGTGCAATAGTGTGAAGTTGAAGGTATTTTTGAACGAAAAATTACGCTCAAGCCTCGACAGTCACGAGGCTTGAATTTTCCTGAAGATGCGTAAATTGATTAAAATTTTCCAAAATTAATTCTTTGGTCATTAAAAATAAGTTTTTCCCAGTGATTTTTGCCCTCGCTTCGCTCAGGCACCCATAATCTTACCCCTGGAATCATCATTATTTAAAAGGGGGAGGGCAGCATTTGAGTAGAAAATTTCATCATTATAATTCAAATTTTTGTACCCCCTCCCCTTCCTTCCCTTTCTTTGTAGAAAAAATCCATTGCACGTTCTTGAACCTTGTTTGTCTAGCAATTTATTTTGAAAAACATTCGAATAAAAATTCATTTTTATGCCAATTACGTTTTAACTTTCATGTGCCTAAAAAAAGAATAAAAAATTGTGTGTGTGTGGGAGGGGGCGAGAGAGAGGAAAACAAAGGTCCTGAAAGCTGCGATCAGCCCCGAGTCTTACATATTCTTAATTCGGTTGTGAATCTACACGTGAAATTTCAATTTACCAGCTCAATTTGGAGGGGAGATATGAGAGGAACAGACTCAAAAAATAAGAAAAACCGACTGAAAAACTACATTATTGCAGCTGCGAGGGGGAGGGGGTACGATAGAGTTAAAATATCAAAACGCCCGAAACGCACATCTGGGACCTATACTCACTCTACTCGTCGAATTTCAACTTCCTAGCTCAATTTGGTGGGGAGATAGGCGAGGAACAAACTTAAATAATAAGTTCGACAAATTCACATTTGCGGAGCTGTAGGGGGTTGCATTGGGGCTGAAAAGTCAAACCCTCAAAGAAGCACATCTATAGCCCGTACTAAGTCTACACATTGAATTTCAATTTCTGGTTCAATTTTGGAGGGATAATGGGAGAAGAATAGCCTATTTTCAAGGTCAAAAAAAGAAAAATCTCCCAAGTAATCCATTCTAATTGACGTAGAGGGTTGATTTTTGGATATGTTACACAACTTTGGATTTTCTATCGATTTACTCAAAAAGGAATAATTTTTGCGATTTTTGCCCCTCACCGTCCCCTCCTCCAAATTTTGACATAATTGAATTTCGACCCAAGGTCATCCCCACTCATATATGTCTTATCTACTGCCAAACTAAGCTTACTGGTCGAATTGAAGAGAGATTTTAGTCTGTATCGAGCTGAATAGATGATTTTAGTCTTTGAAGAAAACAATAAATAAAAATCCAACCATCGCCAAAAATGGTATTAATGGTCTCGTAAGATCCTAAAATGGATTTAGTTGATATCCTTCCCTTCATTATACGCCATAGATTGATAAATAGTAATAGTTTGGTTTTCATTGACCATATGACAAATAAAATAGGCTAAAAAAAGCATTGCAATGCGTTGCTTTTTGAGTAAAAGAAGTGCTCTTGAGTGTTTTTTCTTCAGCACTGGTAGGAGCGTAGATAGATTTTGGAATGAATACCTGAAATCCTCACTCACCAAAGGTACATGTCGTATCTTTACTAAATGCATATTCCAAATTTCAACCTTTTGACTCAATTTCGAAAAAAAATTTGCATAGAACAGATGTTTTTAAGGTCAAAAAGGGGAAAACTTCATGTCTCCTCCTTCCTCCCTTAATTGAGCTATGAAGCAAATTTTCTTAAATGCTCAACATTGGATTTTTTATCAATTCGTTCAAACAGAAACTGTTTTCGTGATTTCTGCTCTTGAGCACCCACTTTCCAAAATTTGGATATGATTATATTTCGACCCAAGGCCTTCCCCACACATATATAAATTTTATCTGCCATTAAGCTGAGCCTATCAACTGAATTTGGACAATTTTGGTCGATATCGAGCGGAATAACGATTCTAGTATTCGGGAGAAAAAAAATAAATATCCAACACCGCCAAAATGGGCTTAATGCTCTTCTAGAACCCCAAAACGGATTTTGCTGATACTCCCTTTCTCCTCATCGGCAGTAAGGGGTTTCATTGACAATGTGATACAGGAAATCAGGCTGAAAATCGACCATGACCCGCTCAATTGATCAAAATACATTTGAAAAAAAAAATACCCAACACAACAATTCACGCAGATACCATATCTTACAGCGCAGATACAGATAAATTGTAAAAACAGTCGAGTAATTAAATTTAAGTGGCTGGTAATTTATTAGATAACAATTCGAAGTGAAAAATTAACCCAACAGTAAAAAGGATTACACAATGAAAATATTTTAAAAGATATAAAGATTGATGAAGAACGCAACTATCGTAATCGTAACAATCGAATCGAAAATTTTTCCACGAACGAAAGAATCAAGCTCGATAATTCGTTCAATTTGTACTCCACTCTTTTCAACATGGTACAGGATACTTTTTCCCAGCGCAAAAAATTTCGTTGATTAAAATTTCAACGCCATTTTTGGAGCCGTGGCAATCATTTTTTTTTTTTTCAGTATCAAAATCGCCTCCTCTTCGCCTCACCTCGCGCGGTAGATACTTTAGCGGTTTAATTTTAAAAACGAACTCGTACCTATTTAAATTGATATATTTATTTAGACCAAGCGCAGGCCGTTCCGGTGTGTTTTTAGCCTGCGCGAAAATTTATGATTTATGAAGGTAAGCTTTTTTTACCTAAACAGATTCAAATGAAAACTACCATGTTTTTGTTAGGTAATCCCCTTCGGAATGCGAGGTAATGTTTGATAATTAACTACATGTAAACTAATGTGAGAGACACCGCCACGCCGCAGTCGACTATCACCGCTTAAAATTACGCTTTATTTCGTTCTTATTTTCGAATCGAATCGTATCGTCGAAACGTTCCGTTCGCCAGGTTTTTGGTAAATTTTAACGTCAATTTATTGGTACATTTTGGCAAAACGCGCGGTATAACTCGTCTTTAATTTCAAACGTGTAAATTGGATTAGGTACATACATTTATAAGGGTGGTACAGCATGCTACCCATATGTACGTTGACCAAATTGGTGGCGCTGGAGAGGAAAGCAATACAGGGAGGAGTATACCGTCAGGTAAATAGGTGTACGTTAATTTGGAAAATGCTGTTTTAGGATAAAAATAAAAAGAACGAATCGGTATAAAGAACGACCTCATTATTTATCCGCGTTTTACCGGGCCAACGCTACGGTAACATTCAATATTTTAACCGTTCCTATTGGGAAATATGTTTTACTTTCGAATACAACCTACCTACCTACCTACCTACCTACCTACAGTATCTAGCTAGCTCTACCAACGAATGGATAAAATACTGGGGGGATGGAGTTTTTCCCTCACGGCCACCAGATTGCTGTATACGTATGAGATAACTTTTTATTTATTTCTCGTTTTAAAGGTCGAAAAGGGTTCGTTTTTAATTTTTTAACCTTTTTCTATACACACGGCAAAAAGGCGAACAACAAATAAAAATGATACTTTGATTAACAGGTCTTCGCAAATCGCCGTATACACAACGTATCCATCCTGTAACGTTATATTTATAACAATTCTACGCTATGGTGTACGAGAATTAAAATAATCGTTTTGTTGATTTCTTTTTTTTTTTTTTTTTTTTTTTTTCGCTACCCCTTTTTTTTTTTTTTTTTTTTTTTTTTTTTTTTTTTTTTCGCTACCCCTTCCTGCATTTGGTACTTATTGGGGTGGGCTGAATTCAGTTTCTTTTTGCAAATCTATAGTTGCGAAATAACCTTAAAGAGTGTGGTAAAAATCTCAGCCTCCTTATGCAATTTTTTAAACTTGCAAAACTCACTTAAAGTTCAAAAATTTTTTTGAAAATTTTCTCGACAGTCTAAATTATTATACATTTTTGAACTCAAAATGATCACTATTGAAACAGGGTTTTTAAAAATTTTACTATTTATGTTTTTTCACGATTTTTTGAAAAACCACGAAGGAAATTTTTTTTTGAAAAACGTCTCCTCCCCCCGCCCCGGGAATAGATTCAGCACATCAATTTTAGATAATTAAGCTCAAAATTTTGATTTTATCCCCCATAGACAAGTTCTTAGGGACGCTTAAAGAATGGTTTTTTCGAGAATTTTTCAGTAAATTCTTAGCATAATAGGCCAGCACCCTTATTTTCGTCCGTTTAAGCTCTGTTTTCAACACTTTTCCCCTTTTCAGGGGTTCTCAATTGATATTTCAGCACACAAAAACACATTACAAATGATTCAAAAAGAGAAAGAAAAATGAAAAATAGCCTTAAAGAGTCTAAAATAGATGAAATATGTCCTTCGTAATAAAATTATTTATTATAAAATAAGTAAAAAATTACCTTTTTTTAAGTGACGCTGGAAAATCGTCTACGGAAGATAATATTGAAATATTGTGCTTCATCATTTAAAATTGATGCCCTAAATCCATTACGGAGGGGGGGGGGGCGGCAATTGTTGAAAAAATTTCCTCGGTGGCTTTTCAAAAAATCGTGAAAAAACGCAAAAAGTGACATTTTTTAAAAACCGCTTGAAAAAGGTGAAAATGACAAAAATTTCATTGTTAAAAAAAATTTCCAAAAAAATTTTTTATTAATTTTTTTGAAAATTTTAAAATAGATATTCCCGGATAAGAATAAGCAGAATGCCCTTGATCTCAGATTTTCAAAATTTTCACAAAACATGATTGTACATCTCTATGAAAGTTTCGGAATAAAAACACTTTTCCCCTACCCACCCCCTCCCCCGGGCCTTTGTTCAGAATGAATTTTTAATTTCGAAAAAAACACCTTTTTTTGGGAAAAAAACTTTTGTATTTACGTGTATTTGAGGAAAAATCATAATTTCAATTCAAATGTTCAGAGGGATGATGGGCCTATCGACATGCATTTTTCCAAAAGACCCCCAGATGCATGGGGAGGTTACATAAATTCTTTTTCACCAAAATATGAGTTTTGACAAGTATAATATTTTTATAAATTTTTCTCAATTTTTAATCTGATTTTCTATACCATATTGTCAATGAAAATCAGGCTATCACGGTCTACCGACCTATGGCGAATGTGGGAAGAAATAACAACAAAATCCGTTTTGGGGTATTAGAAGACCATTCCGACCATTTTTGGCCATGTCAGGAATTAATTTTTGTCCCACCCAAAATTGAAAATATATTTGCTCAGATCTATACAGACCAAAATCAATCCAATTCAGGGAATAGGCTTCGATTAACTTATCATTTAATATTCTGGAGTGGGGATGACCTCGAGTCAAAATTCAATTGTGCCCAAATTTGAGGTAAGTGGTGCTGAAGAGCTAAGAATGCAGAAATCGTTCATTTTGAAGCCAATCGATAATGAATCCAAAGTTGCACAACATATTCAAAAATCACCTTTCTAAGTCAATTAGGAGGGGAGATATGACGGGTTTTCTCCTATTTGATCTTGAAGAAAGGCTTCTCCTTCCCTATCTCCCCTCCAAATTGAGCTAGGAAATGCAAGTTTTGTATGTAAACTTGTTAGGAGCCGCGTATATGCCTTTTGGGAGTTTCGAATTTCAAACCCATTGCACCTCTTCACATCCCTAAAAATGTGATTTTTAAATAGTTTTTTTTTTATTTTTTGAATTTGATCCTTGCGTAACTCCCATGCAAATTGAGCTGAGGAGTTGAAATTTGGTATGTACATTTCGTAGGGGTACTAGATGTGCCTTTTGGGGGTCTCGACTTTTCAGCTTCTTTGCACCCCCGGCTTTTTTCCCTTTTTAAGATGTAGACCGTTTTCAAAATCTCAAAAAATACTCAAAAATGAGTTTTTCTCAAAAGTAATAATTAATACGCTCAACATGAATAGAAGTGAAGTTGTTCAGCGTGAAATTTTATACCAGTTTACATCATTAAAATTTTGATTTAAGTACATAATTACAGAACTGTGGGCAAAGGGTAAAAATACGAACGAGAGGTTCGAACGAAAAATAAACGACGGATTCGTATTCAGCGTATCTGAATTAGTCAAAGAGCACTCCTTTCATAATTTTCTGACCCACGTTCGACTTGAAAAAAAATTGCAATTCAACTCAAAAAAGTCAATTTCAAGTACAGCGGCAAGTACCTCCCATATTAATACCAAACAACAATTTACCACGAGAGTTTTGAAATTTTATGTACGATTACTATATGCGTCGATATAAAATCATTGGAAGTCGCACCGAACTTTCACGGCCCCGTTTCGGTGCCCAGAGGCACCACCACCCTCAAATTTGGGGCAATACCTAGGTTAGTGATGTTGATATCGTTTTCGCATAAATCGAATCCCTTGAACACGATAATGAAGTCAGATTCACTATTTAACCTCAGTTAATAACTTGTTTTAGTACAGAATTACCACCAAAATTTTTTATACCTTGGGCGAATTTTGCAAATTTAAGAATTGCGTTCAGAGGCTTAAATTTTTATCACATTCTTACGAGGGCATTTTCGCAACAATTATGATCCCATCGTTAGCAGATTTCCAAAAAAGCAAAATTCGGCCCACCCTAGCGCCTATTATGTAAGTAAAAATGAATGTTTATTTACACGTTCGAGTCATTTAATAATTATGTACATTTACTTAAATACGAAATACTCTTTCGATTTGAAAAAAAAAAAATAAAAATAACATCGAAGCTAGGAATTTTTTTTTTTTTGTAAAGTACAAGTGCCTACCTACATAACATACGTAAATTTTGGCTAAACTTCAAAGCTCCAGTTTCGAGCTCTCTTTGTTCACAAAGAGCCAGTTAAGGAGCCAGCCTCGAGCACTAACGGATCCCTAAAATAATATTACACGAAAACTTCAAACGTATGTCTATACACCGATACGATAAACAACAAGTGGAATATTTTGCCGAAGGTTATATGTACGTACAAATATACGCGGATCTCTAAATATCTCTGACTCCACTACGACGACTCCGAACTCCTAAAATTAGAATCATGGATTTTTTTTCTTTTCACTATTGTAGATTTACATGTTGCCTCGAGTCTCGACGATGCATAAACATTGCGTATAGAAAAAGATCCAAAGTGCCAAAGTGGTTTTATACTCGTACACAGACGTACATCAATGCTCACATGCATGTGTGTAGGTGTGATAGTGTTCAAATATACGGATCTACGAAGAAGTACGACCATAATCATTATGCACAAAAGTACAACCTATTGTTATTGCGATTTCATATCTAGCCAGGGTTGCATTTTAGTTAGACTTTCTGTAAAATAAGATTTTCCTTTATAATCAATTCTTTGTAGCATAAAAACCACGACGTTAATTCCACTTGGTATATTAGATAGCTTTTTGTAGCAAATTTCAAATTTTTAATGATCGTTATGGGGCTATGGGCTTACTGAAAATGCAGTATAAGTTTCTTTCGCAATACAATGCAATATTCTGGTTCAAATAACTATGCAAGGTTTCATTGTAGACCTACCAAATTTACTTGGATGAAATTACCTACATGCACGTGAGTCTTACACGTAGTCAGGGCTAGTCACGTAAATGGAAAAATTAAATAGAAGAGGAGAAAAACGGATTTCTTCTTACTCGAGTGAAAATTACTGCGAATTGTTTCAACCATCAGGATCATTTTTGACATTACAATTACATCACGTTTCGCAAAATTTGTTATTGTTATTTTTGTCGAGATAACTTTTCTCCCCCTCCCCTCACCCCCTGAAGCAATTCTGTATTTAACTTGTACAATATGTTTTAGAATAAGTGACCAGAGCATTTTATTTCATCCTGGTTTAAGGTGTTCCATCGAAAGTGATTTCAACTAAGGTAAAAAAATTTCTGACACATATATAGGGTGTCCGAAAAAAAATACAAAATGCGTTTTTTTTTCTTCGAAAATTAAATGGAAAGTGTATATTCAAATTTTATATTTTTATAATGATTTTTAAAAATTTTTCAATTTTTAAAACAGTTCAGTAGTTTGTAACTGGTAACCAAAAATTCCCAAAAATTAATCAAACAATTGTGAAAAAATCGTTGAAAAATACCGAAAATCGGTTAAAAAATTGATGAAAGTTCGTAGAAAAAAACATAAACTTGATCAAAAACCACGAAAAAATGTTGAAGAACACGTAAAAATTACCGCAAGATATGAAAAATATACTGAAAATTCATCGAAGTATAAACAGGAATGAAAATTTGGAAATAATCTGACACAAATTGGTAAAAAGGGTAGAAAATTGATCAAAAATTATGAAAAAATGTGAAAAACGAGTGAAAATTATCAAAAAATTGTTAAAATTTACCCAAAATGGGTTAAAATTGACAAAAATACGTAAAAAATGCTAAAAATACGTAAAATATGACCAAAAATAATCTAAAATATTGAAAAAATCTTTAAAAATCACCCAAAAAATTGACAAAAATACTTGAAAAATGTTGAAAAAGAAGTAAAAATGTTGAAAAAAAAGTGAAAATGGATTAAAAAAACGTTAAAAATGATCGAAATTTGGAGAAAAATTGATTAAAAATATGAAAAAAATCGTTAAAAATCAATGAAACTTAGGTAAAATATGACATAAAGTTTTAAAAAATTCTGAAAATTTACAAAAAAAAAGATTAAAAGTATTAAAAATGAAGACAAACACGTTAAAAATCATCGAAAATGGATCAAAAATGACGAAAAAAATGTTGAAAAGTGAGTGAAAACAGACGAAAAAACGTTGAAACTTATCGAAAATTTACTAAAAATTGGAGAAACATACGCAAAAAGTGTTGAAAATTGATCAAAAATTGTCAAAAACCAATGAAAATTGGGTAAAAATTACAAAAAAAAAAGTTAAAAATGAAGTGAAAATTGACCAAAAAACGTTAAAAATTAACAAAAATGTATCAAAAAAAACGAAAAAATGTTAAAAAATGTGCGAAAACATACGAAAAAACATTAAAAGTTATGAAAAATTGATCAAAAATTACGAAAAAATGTTGAAAAAAAATTAAAAGTGACCAAAGAACGTCAAAAAAGACCACAAATTGGACAAAAATTGACTTAAAATATAAAAAAAAATTATAAAAAGTTCGAAAAAATTGGTAAAAAATGTTGAAAAAGAAGTAAAAATTGACGAAGAAACTTTGAAACTTATCGAAAATTGGGTAAAAATTACAAAAAAATGTAGAAGAAGAAGTGAAAATTGACCAAAACATGTTGAAAATTATCGCGAATGAATCAAAAATTACGTAAAAAATGTTGAAAAGTGAGTGAAAGTAAACGAAAAAACATAAAAAATTCATGGAAAATTGATCAAAAATTACGGAAGAATGTTGAAAAAGAATTGAAAATTGACTAAAGAACATCAAAAATGACCAAAAATGGCTAATAATTGACCTGAAATATGAAAAAAATAGTTACAAATCAATGAAAATTGGATAAAAATTTGACAAAAATTAGTAAATAGTGCATAAATTGGTCAAAAATCACAAGAAAATGTTAAAAATTGAGTAAAAATGGACGAAAAACATAAAAAATTATAAAAGAAGTGGTCAAAAATTACGAGGTCTAAAAACAGACGAAAAAATATTAAAAAACTATCGAAAATTGATCACAAGTCACAAAAAAAAGTTGAAAAAAGACTGAAAATAAACGAAAAAACGTTAAAACTTATCAAAAATTGTTGAAAATTATTGAAAATTGGATAAAATTTAGCATGAAATATGAAAAAGTTGTTAAGATGATAAATGAATAAAAATTTAACCAAAATCGATGAAAAATGCTGATGACTAATGAAAAATTACAAAAAAAATGCTGAAAAATGAGTGAAAATGGACCAAAAAACCATTGAAAATTTAGAAAATTGATTAAAAATTACGGAAAAATGTTTGAAAATGAGTAAAAATTGACGAAAAAATGTTTGAAAATGACTGAAAGTTGATCAAAAATGCGCTGTATTTGAATAAATTTTCAAAGTGGGTCCTAGAGGCATGGATCCATATTATTTGTTTGTGCCCAAATTTTGGGGATCTTAATTTTAGACCTAAATCAACTTTCTTGGGGGGGAGGGGAGGGGCGGCTTTTGAATAAATTCAAACATGTCTCAAAATCGGACCACTTTAAAGAACAGTTGGAAAAAGAAAAAACCAATTGCCGTTAGGATACGGTTCACTCCAGTTCATAGAGAGGTTTCACTTTTCGCAACAAAACTACCCAGCGTAATCCTATTCAGGGATGAAAATTAGTTCAGTGAACAAAAACATGAAAAATTTTTCTTTCATCTTTCAACATATACTCCCAATACCTCACTTCATAGTAAAAATTCAACAATAGAATGAAAATTTGATCGTTGCTTCATCGCCGCCCTCCCGCATACAACTTTACTTATTATTTAACGAAAGAGGTCACTCCAAAGAGTGAAGATTTTTGGCATTAGCTCTATATAACGCGATAAGATACATAAACATTAAGTGAATGTTGACGGCTGAACTACCAATGAAAGGTGAAGAAAGTTGAAAAACGTTTGAGTATCACGTCCCTACTCTCTTCTCGCCCAACGTTTCTAACAGTAAGACAATTCTTATACGTACAATTGTAAATAGAATTCTGCGATACAAATACAATTAAGTTACATCTCCTGACAAATAGTCTGACGTTCGTTTCAAAGTTCAAACAATGGCATATCTATTCACCGCCTTTGAAAAATCTGCTTCTCACGTAAACGCATCATCAGGAACACGTATAAATATACAATTTGCATTTCGCGTCATGTTTACGTATAATACCGAAACGATTACATTGGAACGGATTCAAATATCAGCTAGAATTCAAAGTTGTATGTACTTCGAGATCGCCACAGGCTAAAAAAGAACTAGACATAGAACATGCAGACCATCTAACGTCAAATCGTGTAAATACCATACAAATACATACAAAGTACATCGATACTTTTCGTACAAGCCAGTGTTAGCAAAAGTGAGCCATGCACGAAAATTCAACCAAATATATACATCATTGTACATAGTACAGCAGCTACAAGTAAGTACCTACTTCGCCATCACATCCATAAATGCCCTTTTTTAAAACCACATTATCAGCATTTTATTTGGTAACGTGGTCATGAACCATGTACCACACGTCAAATTATTACCCATATAGTGTAAGTAAGTATGTGGCGTGGGTCTATCTTCGTTTTTCGTGTCCGCCAACGTAATGAGCCGCGAGATGGTCTATACGCCCTGTGAAAATATATCTTCGAAATCGGTAAAATGTACCGTAACAATAATTTCCCCCTCCCCCCCTCCGAGTTTGGGGCTCGTATCGTACAGTATACGTTTATATGTACGTCGTGCGACGTAAGTATGTGTAACTGTAAGCAACTAGAAGCGTTGGCGTTAGCGGCTTTCATCTTATAAATATATGTTTTTGGCATCTACGACTGAGATGTTCCACAATGTGAGTGTGTAAGTGTCTGGTGGTTACTTATACTCACGAATACGAACAATAAACGAGATAAACTCCGTCACTTCTACGTATACAAACACTATAGTACGTATCATTTGAAAGATATCGCTCATATCTAAAAATAAATTCAGATACGTATTAATCTTCATATTATTATTTTAAAATTTGCGATTACGTTGGATTTACTCCATATTATGTAGGTATGTACCTACGTACTTGCACATACAATGTATTTAATCCGCGAAATTAAAATATTACTCGTACACAAGCGCCATCATCACCATGATTCAACTACATGCACATTGTTTACATCGTACGTAAGCATTAATTATTAAATATGTACATACTACTACATACATTGTATTATTCGTGTAAAATAATATACAACTACTACCAGTGAGAGAGGGGGGGGGAGGGTGAGAAAGAGAGACGAAACAGAAAAACGATAGAAAGTTTATCGTAGCCAAATAGTAAGTTAGTAAGTAAATTCTATAGTAATTGTCATGTCACGAGATTCAAATAACCAATTATCGTCGTCCGGTGAACTTTCAACAGATGTTTCGATGGAACCATGAACATTTGCCAATTTCAGTACCAAACATTTCAAAATGAATATTCTTTTATGGATGTCATGACGGTATTGATTATTTTCAAGCATTGCATAAACACTCGAAGAAACACATTATCGATATAGGATTTTTCCATGAACGAATTTTAAACTTGGCAGCACCGTGATTTAAAAAGAAAAAAAAATTCAACACATAACGTAGGGTCGAGTCGATGTGCCAATTTACGATTTTTAAAACGAATATTTCTTATTCAGATTCAAGATTACCTGAGACTGAGAGTTGATGATATTTCAAGGCTGAACTTTCAAATTATGTAGGAGGCAACCTATATCCAGATTTACTTCTACACATAGGTAGAGAAAGCGGCAAGGGCATAGGACTTGAGCCTTTCCAAATGCTGAATTAGCCCTCTTCCACTTTGCAGAAGTACATCAGGAAAATTGCAATTTTTTCAATTCGCAGATGCCTTTAGAAACTCAATTTTCGATTTTTTATTCCTGGTATTTCGATAAATTTTTGCCCTCACAATCCTTCCTAATTCCCCCCTCCCATTAAGTTTAAGATTTTTTCAAAAGTTCGAGAGGGCGGTGAAAAATAGTTGCGAATTAATGTCAAATGAACGTGGCAAAAATTAGAGGCCTTCAACTCAACGCTTACCTCCAACCTTCTGTAATTGGTCCAAAATTTCAAAATTGACATACAAATCAAAAAAACAAATTGATTATTTTAAACATGATTTTGAAAATTCTGAGAAGAAAAAAAAAAATCAGGAAAACTTTTTTTTGGTATTATGTCGTCTCTTAAAGGATATTAATACCAAAAAAATCAGGAAACTAATTTTTTTATGATTTATACGAAAATTTTGAAATTACAAGGCCACTGGAGAGATGGGCGGAAAATGGGTCGAGTTAGAGACCCTCGAATTTTTAGCACTTTTATTTGACATAATTTCACTGCCTTTTTCACCAAATCCATTCAGTGGTGTAAATATGGTAGGAGAAGAAGGAAATCGGTCGGGTTTTCACTCCCCCTTCCCGAACCTTTTTTTGTTTTTTTTTTCATTATTTTGACATGGATATGTCTTAGTGCTGGGGGTCATTCTGTGAAAACATTACGTTTTTGATTTTTGGATTATATGTTAAAATGTCAACATAGATATGTCTTAAGGGTGGGAAAGTTTGATAAAACTCAAAATGAAAGATAAGTATGGCTGATTTTTAGACTTTATGTAGAAATGTCTGAGTTGAGTATTTGATTTTTAATTAGAAGTTTTTGATCAAAAACTCGGCATGAAAGAAGATTATGTCTTGAGAGATGGAAAAAATTGATTACTTTAGTGCTTGATGCTGAAATATTGACATGGATGTCAATTTAAAAAATTAAAAAATGCGTGATGTTTTTGATGTAAAGTTTTTGATTTTTCTATCATTTTTGCACTTAATATAAATCTGACCAAAGATGTATAATACAAGGTTAATTGAAGGTTCTGCAATTTGATTGTAAAACAGATTCAAAAATTCGTTATGGGGGTTATGAAAATCATTAAAAAAAAAAAAAATTGCGAACTTATCAATCATTTTCAACATTACACATTCATGATCTACAACTTTTCCTTAAAAGATAAAATTGCCTGAATTTTTTTCTTTTTTCTGTTTTCATTGGTGGAGGGAGGGGGTGCTAATTTTGTTAAAGATTTGATATATTTTTGAAGACTAAAGGGAAAAATTTAAGACAGCAAAACCCTTCCCGCTCGACCAGAAAAAATGTCTTGTTATACTAATGCAACCCTCCAACTTCGAAAAAAGTGACTAAAATTGAAACCCCCTAATGGACACAAGGAAGAGGAGAGGTAGGGTGGGGCTAAAACGTCGAGATCCCAAAAAGCACATCTAGAACCCTCACTAAACATACCGCATTTCAACTCCCTAGTTCAATTTGGAGGGGAGTTATGCGATTTTTGGCGCTGTGAGGGGGTCAAGGGGGTGCAACGAGGCTTAAAAGTCAAAACTCCCAAACGACGCATCCATTGTACCTACCAAACCCACATACCAAATTTTAATTTTCTTGCTCAATTCGGTGCAGAGATGGAGAGGAGCAGCCTTTTTTCAAGGTCAGAGAGGGAGAAACTCTCATATCTCCCTTCCTAATTGACCTAGAAAGTGGATTTTTGGATATTTTATACAACTTTGGACCCTTTATCTATTGGCTCAAAAAAGAACAATTTTTGCGTTTTTGGCTCCTCAGCACACCTTTTTCCAAATTGGTCCATAAATAAATTTTAAATCAAGGTCATTCCTACTTCTGAATATCAAATGATACGCCAATCGAAGCCAATTCCCCAAATTTGATCGATTTTGGTCTGTATCGAGCTGAGCAAATAATTTTTCAATTTTGAGAGGAAGAAACAAAAAAATAAATAAAAATAAAAATAAATATCAGACATGGGCAAAAATGGTCACAACGGTCTTCTTCTCCTAAAACGGGCTTTGTTGGTATTCCTCCTTTCATCTGCCCCAGGTCGATAGACCATAATAGCCTGGTTTTCATCGACAACATGGCATAGAAAATCAGACTAAAAAAAAATCAGTTACATGGTGAATTAAAAAAACTTTCATTTTTTTCAAATTTTCTAATATAAAAATAGTGACTTTGCACCCTTTTTAAAGGTCTCTCATAATTCAATAAGTAAAAATTCAAACAACCAAGGAAACGTATATTCTGAAAAATGAAGTCATCATAGCACACCGGGGGTTGAGTATTTAAATTGCAAAAATTTTGTATATTTCCGCAAGCTGGATTTTTTTTTCAAAATTTATAAAATTTTTATGCGATGTAAAACAGCAGTTGTAAAAAATTCTAATATACCCTTCTCTTCCCTCGCCCCAAATTTTTTATTTAATTTAAAAATATCTCAAAAGTCAACAATATACAACCTTATTTCAAGGCGTATACTAAAATTTCAAAACGATTCGTTAATTAATAATGAAACCACGACAAAATTAAATTTTCATTGTGATATACCCGGAGTATAATTTCAACACCAGTCGAAAAACTTTCAGAGTACCCTATATGCAGCATGTACCAAGCTACCAAACGACCAACATGATTTACTTTATATTTTACGAATCTCACGCTCGTGTTTTGGCAGACTAATCTCAATCGCTTGTTTTCCAAGAGTACCATAAACTCAAGCCAGAAATTTCACACACAAAACTGAATTTTTTCTAATCAATTGGGTAACACTGACTATAATTACTCATATTTACTGAACCATGATATATGTTTATATAATGATTGTATCTAATAGAAAAAACATCACTTTCGAGCAAACCAACGTGCAGAATTTATTTGCAATGAGTCAGCAGAATAACGTGAAAAACTATGACCATTGACACGTTTTTAAGAGTCCTTTGTCTGGACGAAGATGATAACGCACCAACAGCAGACATACAGTAGACCTACCAAACTACGTAGAAAAAATCGTCTAGACGGTTCATCTAGAATTTACTATGAATTTTTACTACAAAGAAACAATACATCACGATCATTATGTCACAAATGACCACGTGGATCGCGTAAAATTGTTCAAATGCCAACTCTGAATGATTCACAAAATGAAGATCGCGATCAGCTTGGGTAATCCTCGTAAGATTTCTTTTTGATGATTGATGTCACAGACGGTATAGTAAAAAACTGACCTTGGATAGGGACTTGACGCTCTAAAAATAAATGTAAAATACTTGGAAACGAAGGGATTTACAAGTAGGTCTAATTAATAAATCAGCTAGAAACCTTGATTTCAAAATGTCATCCAACCATGATTTATGAAAGAAAAATTTAAGAGAAATTTAATGGTAGTACATATTAGCCTAGTGTTTGTACACCATGTGCTTCTAAAATGATTCATTATGAATATAAAAGAGTTGACAAATTTTACCATAATAGTAAAAAATATTCGTATCGGTTTTTACATTTTATTCAAAAGTTATCAACATTAAACGTAGGTAGTATAAAAATTACAAACCGCTCTGAACTTCCATCAATATCGAATTTATATATACAAAAAATGCACAATACCCGGTAAATAATTACAATTTGTTACGAATTTAAAAAAAAAAAAAAAAAGAAAAAAACTGAGATGAATAAATTACTTCAAAAACACTTCAATCGACAAAACTCAAAATGGAATTGAATTTATTTTCCTAATAAGATTTTACGGCTAGCGCCAATATTTTGTCCAGCTTGTGTGGCACCTTTGTTTGAACCGGCTTGTAAACCAATGATGCTTTGTCCAGCTTTCAATTGTTCTTCAGTGAAATCTCTTTTGCATTCATCAGCTGGCTTAGGTCCTAGGTAAGGTCCAGTCCATTCTGGGTGTTTGTAAGTCTATGTGAATAGAAGTAAAGTATTAAACTTAAATATCTAAAAATACTATCCACTTAAACTGGTGTTCTTATTATATTAAAAAAAAAAAAAAAAACAGAATTCCTCTAAGAGAATTTTTTCGATCGTCAAGTGGTGCTGGTAATGTGATTGATAATAGTTGAGAAATATAATATTTCAAACTTCCATCGGACAGGCTTTTTTATGATTAACTATTTTTAAAAGTACCAACATTCCATAGCAAAACGTAACTTCACAACTTATTTATGACATGCTTTGGCAAGTACTTTGGATCTTATCCAAAAACTCTCGAAAATAACGTAATTAATATTATTTTAGATATTTTTAATGAATTTTTTAGCTTTTTTTTAAATTACAAATTAATGGTTTTATTAAATATTCATCGTACTTTTACTATACTACCATGTTTGAAAAACTAAGGCCGAAAGCGTAAGATTGTCAAGGGATAAGTGCTTGTAACTCGAAGGCCATAAACATTTTTTTTTATAGCAAATAAATACGTTTTTTATTACATTTTTGGCGACAAAAACCTATACAAGAAGTTTCTCAGTTTTTAATTTTCTTTATTCGTAAAATAAAATTGAAACGAAATTACCAACACGCTATGTTCAGTTCAATGACGTCGACGTCGATTTTCTAAATAATAATTTTGTTTCGAATGTTAAGAATGAGTAACAAACAATAGTAATATCTTGAGAATCATTTTTTTTTTTATCAAATATCAATTGAAAATTAATTTAAAAAAAAATTGAATTAAGATAATTTGATTTTAGTTGTTCGAATCACACGCAAAAAATTATTCGTAAACGATTATTCAATAATTTGCTTTGTTTTGAGATCGAGAGTTAAATCAAATCAAATAATACAATTTTCAAAATGTTTATAAGTCAGTTGGATTAATTATTGTAAAACTACTGATCAGAAATAAATTTTGAATTGATACACTCAAATATCAAAATTGAATACTTGATTCATTCTGTAATGAAAAAAAGAATAATGAACATGACGCAGCAACGATCGAAAAAAATCTGAATTTATGCTACGAAAAATATCGAAAAATCGAACATATTTCTCCAACCAAAATGATTCATAATAAAAATTCCTAAGTCTTCATGACTAAACACATAAAAAAATTACTCACTGCTCTTCCTAAAGCGAATAAAGTAGTAGTAACTTGAGCAATATCTTTCTTTTCCCATAAATCTGCAGTTTGAAATGTGTCAAGATCAGGTACTCCGTAAGCTTTGCAAGCGGCTTGGAATCTAAAAAAAAAGGTAATTGTTAATTTAACACGTTTTTATTCACTACGCCATTCATTTCGATAGAAGTTACCGAATACTTTTGAATAAACGAAATTTCAACGTACTTGTTAATATTTTCCATCATTTTAAAATCTCCACCAGAAGTGTTAACTTTGGGGATAATTCCAGGTGAAATTTTGTTCATCAATTCGCATAAAACAACACCATCGCGGAGGTAATCTTCATAAGCAACACCGGAGGGGAATTTCCTGCCCAAAATGCTTTCAACCCATTCTTGGGCTTCTTTGTCTTGTTGAGGATCGCGTTTGCTGGCGATCTAATTAACAACAATAATTAAATTTAGAGAATACACCAAAGTGTTTCAAACAAAATTAAAAAAATGGAAAATCAAACTTACTTTAGCACGAACGGCACGTTCCAACGACATGTTGAGATTACACGCGAAAAATGAAATCGAAAATAAAACACAAGTCACAAACACACAACAGTGTTCACTTTCAAAAATCAAACTAATATTCAAAACCTCCAACAACGGGCTTTTATTATTTTACCGAACCATTCCTCAGCACTAAAATAGCGCTTTACTCATCGAGGGCGGGGATATCACAATCATACAGTTATATTTACAGAGTTGTTACATAATCGTGGTATGTCATTTCAAACGTTTCAGTCTAAATTTCGGTAAATGCATTTAGAAATGAAAATTACTTTCAATGAGCGATGAGATCATTTTCTTATATTTAACCGGTATGTTTGAAAACTTCGGGAGAGTAATGGCGGCAACTGCCTGACTGGATTTCTAAATTTGAATGATTAGATATTCACTTAGTTAAATTATAGCAGTTATTATGTTTTCTGCAACGATTCCTAATACGTTCAATAAGCGTTTAAAGACAATAATGAAAACGGTGAAAGAGTCTTTTACAAATAGGTTTCAGTTTGTGAGGTACTATTTTGATATGAGTTCTTCAGTTCTAATGCCAATGCAATATCTGCGATGGACAGTGTGCCGGGATAGAGTATTCCCTGACTGTTCGGATAAAAGTCTTTCGTTTTAGTATTAAAAGAAATTCGCCAATTAATACAATCGTTGTATATCAGATAAATTAGAAATAACTTCATTTTTAATGTCAGTGACCCAGTGCCAAGTGAAGACGTGAAGGGAACCGATAATTTTTTCTACTTAAAATTAGCAATACAAAATCTTACCTCAAGTTAAATTTCAAAGTTGATAAATGTTCATTTGATCCTTCACATCATAATTACTTTTTCATGATAGCGAAATTAAGAATAAAACTTGAATAAAAATTAAATAATAATAGGAATCAAAATTGGTAGAAAAAATTCAAACTACCGTCAATTCTATTTTCAAAGTAAATTTCCAGTACTCACCCTGTTTTATCGTTTTCATTTTTGATTGGTCGAAATAAATGACGTAATCAAAACAATGAATATTGATTGGTTGTATTCTGTACTACGTTCAACATTTTTCAGCAACAATCTTGTAACAACCCTGTAATATGTTTCAAACTTGAAAATTAATCTTGTTATACTTTTTGTGTTTATGGGGCGGCGATAGTAGAAAATCAAGATAAATCAATTTTTGAAAATTCATATTTTATACTTGGAAGAAGTTAATGACCTAATTACATTTACGCACCTTTATTCGGTTGTTTTGCATTAGTAATAATTTGTAGGTTGTGATCATGGATAACATTTCGTTAATTCGTATGGAAGATGGTACATTGGAAGATATCAAATCAGTTTTAGTAATGTTTACAGAGCAGGTAAATTATACTTTGATATAGCTCGTATTTCATATGAATGGCACTAATCGGAGCATATGTATAGTATAAAGAAAGCTTTACCTTCGATAATCTGGAAAAAGACAACGTACTTCAACGTCTATGGACCATAGTTTTCAAACACTTGAAAGAAAAAAGTAGCGAAAGTATTCACGAGTTGTGTTTAAAAACGCTTCGTATATTGAGGTAAGTTCATAAATCATTCACATATTACATTTTTGCACGAGACTGATGGATGTTTGTATTGCAGCCGAGATAAAACGAATTTAGAAAAATTCATCAACGATCAACGAATTGAAGAATTACTCGAGCACGCCGCACTCAAAGGCAGCAATGCTGAAAAAGTTGATAAATTTAAAGAATATTCGAGTAAATTTTTTATTTTTCAACTAATTTTGTATTGCGTACGAGTATATTGATTCGAATTTTGATTGTAGTTATAGTCGAAGCGTTGAAATGTTTATGCAACATGACATTCAATAGTCCAAAAGTTCAGACTATATGCTCCGCTAATGGTACTCTGGAGGGAATCATTCGTAGATTGAGATTGCATCCCGAAGCTAATCTACCACATTTCATCAAATATTTTGATATGAAATTACTATTTTTAATTACAGCTTATAAAGCGGAAGTGAGGTAAGTACATGTTCGATCCAGATTTTCGCAAAAATTCGTTTGGCATAAATTTGATATATTTTATAGGACTCAGTTGAAAGAGCAATTGCATGCGCTTACATATCTAATGGAAGCGTTAGATTTTATCTTGAAAGAAGGTGGAGGATATTCTCATGACAATCATTTACAGTATTTTCCCGCTTTAGATGTCCGTACCTTTTGAAATAATTTCTAGAATTTATAAATCTAAACATGTAATAATGAGGTGACATTTTACAGGAAAACGCTGTGGAACTGTCATGCGAAATTTTAAAAGTATTGTTTAATTTGACCGTTAGAGTTTTGCCTTTAGGCACAGAAGATGAATTCGAACCATCAGACAGATTGATTACCATATTACGCGAACTGCTACTATCGTCAACTCCTCCTCATGTTCAAGATAAGCTTTGCAGTAATATAATAAATTTATTGACCAACATGCCAGCTACTTCGTACGAGATGTTGATGCCGCAAGAAGAAGACGAATATAATTCCGAAGCTATCGACGTTATGATTAATTTCCTTGAAAATCGTTTATCTGGTAGCGAAGGTGTATCTTATGAAACTCTGTCTCCAGTACTTCAGGTACTTACCGAAGGAGCCAGAACTCATAAGTTTTTACGTAAACATATACGAATGCGTGTTCTACCACCTTTGAGAGACGTTATGAAAAAACCAGAAGATGGAACTAAAATGCGTAATCGTTTGTGCCGATTATTAACAGGCACCAACACTCATCTGAGAGACGTCGTTGCTGAGTTTTTATTTGTTTTATGCAAAGAAAATGGTTCGTATTGATTTTTTTCCTATCGAAACATTAGTTATCAAACAATTTCAAGTTGTAATATTTCTTTTCAGTGAGTCGTATGATAAAGTATACTGGTTTTGGAAACGCTGCTGGTATGTTTGCATCACGAGGATTATTAAATGAAGCTGCCATGAATCCGGATTATTCTTCTGATAGTGAAAATAGCGAAACTGAAGAATATAAAGAATTCAAAGATCAGTTAGTTGGATCATCTAAAACTTTGTTATTTACGTTGAGAGACTTCTTGTTATCTCAATTTTTGAATATCTCATATTTTCTAACAGAATTAATCCCGTTATTGGATGTTATGATCCAGCAAAGCCTTCTCCAATGCAGTCGATGACTGAAGAACAAAAAGAATACGAAGCGATGAAGCTAGTCAATACCATCGATAAACTACACAAGTTTGTGTTATAAAATTTTATTCTTTATAATTGATATAGTTATCGTTCGCCTTTATTATATAATTTTCATGTTGATTTTAGGGAAGGTCTAATACAACCGTGTAAAATCGGCGAAGATGGCAAACCTCAACCGGTAGAGCACATACTTCAATTACAAGAAGACTTACAGAAACAGCAGTTGAAGTAGTTGTAATTCATCACAGCATTCCTGAATTAATCTTTTAACCGTGCTAGTCTTCTTATTCCTCGTTTTTCTTTTCCGTCTTATTTTTAGATATTTCTTATTGATTTTCGATACCTACGTTTTAGATCAATTCATTTTTACTCCTCGATTTTCTTTTGTTTATCGTTGTCTTTATTTATCATTCTTTTATGCTGATCATCGTATCATTAAATTGTTTTATGTGTTTTTTCTAAGAAATTTAATAATTATTAAGAATAATAATAATAATAATGAGACGTTTCATTACGCTCTATTATACCTAATTATTATTTATGTACCTAAATAACGTTTATAATGGAAGGGTTGTGAAGGCTTTGCTTTACTTCAAAGGTAATGAAATGAAAAGTGTGTCATGAATATGGTATATGTTAGTATCTTTAAAAACCATGTTGGTTTGCATTTTTACTTTTTTTTAATACGTTATAAAGGGTCTTTTACCGTATAATCTATCGTCACTGAGCAGTTACCCATGCGTGAATTACCTTTTCAACTTTCAGGTTGTATGTATACGTTTATTCTTTACACAGAATGCAATACGATGATATTTTTTAATAATCAAACAATGCATTTTATTTTCTTATCACTATGATAGTAATTTTATCGTTAAAATATGATCGTTATAATGTATCAGTTCAGTAATAATTAATATCACGTCGTAAATGAATACGTTTTGTTACTTAAATAAACTAAAATTCGACCTAATTCTTGAATGTTAAAGGTTGTCCAGTACTTAATTACATTTTTCTTTTTTATGTTTAATAAGTGTTACTTTCGTAAAAAGAATAATCTCAATAAAAAAATTCGATTGGACATTTTTCAATTGCATGCATACAAAATAACGATAAAATGTGTATTACATGCATAGTAATTAATATTGAAGAAGATACGCTAAGAATTTGATGGAAAAAATGTCAGTTTTCGAAAATTGAAATAACCAATCAAAAATCAGTTACGTTTAAGAAATGCATTGAATGTTATAACAAGGTACCAATGAAAAAATAGGTACTGTAATGGGAAATGTGTTCATTTTGATTTTTGATCAAAGAAAAGAAAAGTAGTGACGTTGTTCAAATACAACACTAACACTATTAGGTACATATCTACTGTGACGAACAGTAACAAATTGAGCTCTATCTATACCAGTAATTAAGTTAACATTAATAAGTAATGACTCACAATTCACAATAACACTAAACGATTAACAGTCTCATAAGCTTCCTAAAAGCTTAGTCGTCTTTTTTTTCATTATCATCATTAACGCTTGTAATGGATAATTTCATGCCATGAGCAGCACATAATATCCCTCTACGTTCCATTTGTTTCCAAACTAATGTAAATATAGAAAGTAAACATATTACCAACGAAGAGCATGCACTAAGTATTGATAGTAATCTATCGTTTACGAAGCAAACACTGATCAATGAAATAATAAAGATGAATATACTCATAACGCAAATTCTAAAACACCACTTAATATTATTCGATAACTCTTCTGCGACTTTATCACAAACTAGATATGCTTCTTCCAATGATTCTTTGTAATTTTTTGTTAACTGTTCCATATGATCTGTAATACAACAGAAGTAGGAACATTGTAAAAAATTCCCCAATCAATTCTACGTACCTTTTTGATATCAATGCACGTACCATGATCATCGTCTAACAAACAACTACTGTTAATTTTGAACATTGCTGATATAGCTTCATGATCAGAGTAACTATAAGAAGACAATGGGACCGTAGGTTGTAGAGGATTACAATAGTCCCAACACTCGACCTAATCAAGTAACAAATATTACTTTCCGAATAGATTAAATCCATCTATAAACGAATAAAACAGATCAAAAGATTCAACATACGTTAGCAGTAGAGCCGGCTTTATACAAAATATAATCAATTCGTTGTCCTTGAGGATTTTTCTTCAACAAGCTAGAATTACTATAACTATTCCTAGAACTTCCATACGTTCCCAAAAATTTCACACGATCCAACTGCATTCGAAGTAATTTATTAAATAAGAATTTAAACTTTAAGTATTGCACATCTACGTAAATTTTAATGAGTAATAGAACCAACCTTGAAAGAATCGTACAAGTTCGCGTATTCTGAAATAATTTTGAAACATAGCTCGTGCGGTTCTGAGTTTAAATCAGCGGCCAAAACAGCTAAATCAACGTTCTGTGACGTTAGTCTTATAAATTGTGCTATGTCGAAAGCTTGTACTACTCGATGAGCTAAATACTCAGCGTCATCACTATACTCGGCATGCGTCTGCATATGCAACGATTATATTAGATGCTGAATTGGCAAATTTCATCCTCGCATTGAATACGATCAGTATACTCACGTGACATGTATAAACATTTACTCGTCGTCCTTTTACGTTAATTCTACATAAACCGATACCTTTACCACCGTACCAATCTGCGTGGAAAATTTTATGCACGTAACCATTAACCTGCCATTTGTGGAAAAGCACTTCTTCTATAGGCCATTTTGAAAATATACAAACACCAGATCCCATCACTCCACTGCAAAACCATTTTTACCAATTTTGCAGAAAACGAATCGAATTACTTTTCAATTATAATCAAATAGGTAGTACTTGGTTATAATCTAGAATATCTATTCCATATTCGAGTGTTCATTGTTTCTAAATAATAATTTTGATCAAAGCTAATCGTTCACGCACATCCAATTTCGTAATTTATTCAGATTGCTCGTTAAGTGTTGGTTCGGACTTACCTGTAGAAGTAATGAGAATAAGGGAACGTTTTAAAGTTTGTAGCTTCCAACTGAAATCTTTCAAAATCGCTAATATTCCATATCTCTTGTAAACAAATAACATCATGCTTATGATCTTGAAATAACGCTTCGCTAATTGCTCTCATTCGATATTTGTAATCTTTTGATATCCATCGGATACCCCTATAAAAGCGAAAACATAACCATAATTCAAAATAATAAGCCCCCGTTATTCAATAAAGGTAAATTAAATAATACTGGCATGTGCATTTTCATATTTTCTAATCAAAAGAGGACATAATCGGTGAAGTTTGAGAACTGTTAAGATGGAAATTACATGGGAACGATATATCAACACTATGGTAGGTACTTCAATCATTATTTTCTTTTCAAGTTACAAGTAAATTATTAACTGAATTGCAAGTGATGTGAGGGAATTGAGAAATTAGTTTTATCACTTAAGGAAGCAAACTCTTCAACTCACAGTTTTTGATTCTTTAGAACGTTCGAGATGATAGAAATTCATCTCGACAAAATTAAATTTCTTAGGAGATGCGATTTTAAAATTATAATCCATAATTAGCCATTACATAGAAACCGTCATGTTACATTATTCCAAACAAGAGAATCAAATGATTACACTACATGATTCCGGAGAATAATCATTTTTACGATTATTTTTTCATGGAATAGAATGAATTAAACTTATTATTTTCAATAGTAATGCAGAGTTGAGAAAATTTGAATATTTTTCTCTTAAATCATTCAATTTTTGACAATTTTAATAATGAAGTAAACTTTGTAATTTCTGAGTTGATCCATTATTTTTGAGCAAAGCGATCAATGTAAGTTGATTTTCAATATTAGTTTCAATTTTCAAAAAAAAAACCTAGATTCTCATACGAACTCGTAACTACATACAGAAAGCAGATAGCATTAAATCTCAAGAAGATGAAAATGTCACTTATAGCAATTATTACAACTTGATAATCGTTGTTCATTATTCCTTAATTGTATGAACAATTGGCAATAATTATTGCAAGTATCGCAAAAATAGCAGGTGTAGCTAAGCAACACAATTCTCATATCGAATCTCAGAATAATAAATATCAGTTTGAAAAATATTTGTACATATCAATTTTCATAAATATTTTGTGTAAGTAATTCGAAGTTGAAAGTTATTTGATACAGACGATGGAAACCGATACACGTGATTGTAAAATGCATCATCAACAAATACCATCGACTCTGTACTCCACGAGGAAATAATTTTCTATTTAAGGTCTCGTTTGAAACAAAACACCTTTGTCAGCTGCATATTACAAGCTTCCGAATTCTGAACAAATTAAAACAAAAAAAACAAAAAAAAAACATGAAAAAAAGTAAACAAGATCGTGACATTCTCGAAACAACAAAATTTCATATACAAAAAAACAAAAACAAAAAACTGCGGACAGACTTGTACCAGCGCCATAACCTCCACAACACGACGTCGTTACCGTTCTCGCCGAGTACTCGGCCAATAAATCTCTTTCTAGAAACAATAAAAAAACAAACAAAATTCAAATTTTTATGCGAAATTTTTTTCAGCATTTTCTCAAAAATGAAGGGGTTAAAGGAAATGGGGAAAATGTCACCCTATCGATGATCACTCCGCTACAGTGACATCTTCATCATTCCAAGGGCCTAACTCAAATTCGCAGATGCTCGGTTTTGCAATCCTCATCCATCCTTGAAACAAATAAGCAAAAATTTCACCGACGATGAATTTTCATCAAGCACTAAACGTGCTGCAGATTTTTTTAGATGAAAACTCATCGTTTCATAAATTAATTTTTTTCGTCACATGTTTTGCGTATACATGATTTTTTTTTTTCATTCTTCTTTTTAAATACACGTAAAACGTACCAACAATTCAACGATAATACAGTTAAAGTGGTAGTTTCTGGCAGAATGTCACAAGTCATTCTTGAAATTTTCCTGTTCTATGTATCCTAAAACACAAGACAAAACCAACCACATTAAAACTTGTAGCTGATGGGTTTCTTCATTTAGGGTTATAACAAGTTCGCAGTCACTGCGAATATTTTCCACGTAAATTAATAAACTTCAGCCATCGTTTCTTCTCCTATAAAAATGAACACGAAAAAATTATATATGATCAGATTAATTAATATATATTTAATGAATACATTACATTCTATGCAACTGAAATAATATGTGATTTTAATCGATATCATGGTGTAATAATTTTTCCGATTTACATTTTTTTCCTCGCCAACTTTTGAATAAATTAATCAAAAAATAAAAAGCATTCAAAGTTAAGTTTCCAAAAAAAAAAAAAAAAATTAAACTTCTTAAAATACATAAAAAATATAACTTCACTTCAAATACATAAATACAATACATATCCGCAGACTGATACAAATTTTAAAAGTACGAGTCCAACTTTACCTCTGGTATTTTATCAAAGAGAGAGAGAGAGAAAAAAAAACATAAATCATTGACATTGAAAATTCGTTTTTTTCATTCCCATAATCAATCTTAGAGAATAAACGAAGCAAATCATTCATCGGCCATAAGCGTAATCGTTAAAATTAAATTACTAACTAAGTTTGTTAACATCACAATGCTCACAACAATTACTGTTCTCCAAAATTTGGAAATGGTTCTTAAAACGGGTATTTAAAATCAGTAGATTTCGAATCGCATCATTACGAAACGAAAAACTCAATTTTTTGAGAGAATTGAAGTTCACAATTTATACAGCACGCAACCAACAACATCTCAATAATCATTATTCGGGCAAAAAGATGATTAGGACGATTGAAACATGGTACACTAAATTCATAATACGAGAAGTATATATGATTAAAAATCCGGAATTTAAAAGAGAAAAAAAAATAATAGATAGACCTACAGAACAGTAATTCTTCAAACTCGACCTTTCTATCGCTTAAAAACTAAACATTTTAAAAAACAAACAAATATACAATGTACGTTGAAATAATAATTCTTTCCGATATTTACTTTTTGTCATTATTAGTCTGATCATCCTCCTTAGCGGGTCTTCTACTCTTCGATCTACTGGAACGATTTGAACGCGACCTCGATCGTTTCCTGGATCTAGATTTGGAACGTGATTTTTTATGTCGAGATGTAGAACGATGTCTATCCCTGTCTTTCGATCGTCGTTTATGCGTTTTCGAATGCCCCCTAGATCTCGATCGTTTACGTTCTTTAGATCGTCTAGAACGCGACCTGTAATGACGTCTGGTGCGATCCCGATCTCTGGACACGGAACGACGTCTACCTCGCGATCTGGAACGTCTAGTGTGCGAATGACGAGATCGTGAACGACGATGTTTCGAACGATGAGAACGAGATCGCGAACGATGTCTGTATTTGGACGATCGGGATCGAGATCTACGACGAGAACGAGAACGAGATCTTCTACGCGATCTGGAATTACTTCTACTACGTTTTTTATCTTTAGATAAGATACCGATAACGGGATCGATAGCCGCTGAAATCATACTTTGAGCTTCTTTCACTCTAGTCATGGCTTCTTCTATTTCACGTTGCGCAGCTTCGTTACTTTTAGCCGTCGGTTTAGATATAGCCTGAGTCGAGTGATACACTTGTATCTTTCTACCGCATAATTCGCTACCGTTCATTTTTAAAGCTGGTATTATGCTACTTTGTTCGGAGAATTCAATCAATGCGTATCGATTACCGTCGTTTTCTCGAGTACAAAATCGTACGTATTTTACATCGCCGGCTCTCTGGAAAAAATCTACAATTTGCTCGCCGTTAACTGATTCGTCGACATTGATAACGACCAACGTTCGGCGAATCTCTTCAATACGACGAGCATCGTAGTTGGCCGACAGTGGTGGATACGGAGGTAAGCCATTCGAAACCAGAACCGGATCTTGAGTAATTATTTGCTGATTAGGTGGATCTCCCATTATTTGATTAACAACATGCGAAGGTAGTTTCGGTTCTGATGGGTAAAGGCCAGGGATTACACTGGCCTGGGAGGCAATATCTAAAGCCCGATATTCGTCTGGGATTTCACCACCTTTAGTTTGATAAGGGGTGACTATAAGGGCTCGGTCGATGAATACCGTATTGGTAAGATGTTGCGCAACACCCACGCAAGCCGCGTCGAAATATTTAACGTAACATATTCTCGACTGCACGGGTAATGAGACATCTCGTAACGTCGGGTACAAACGAATATCTTCTATTTTACCAATATAACCAAATAATGTGTGCATTTGATCTCTGGTCGCTTGTGGAGCGATATTTGTGACCTGAATCACTTTTGTGCCTACACTTACGGCCACGATTTCCTCGATTTGACCGGTCATTTTTTTTAACTAGCCTGAACAACAACGCAACATAAGAAACAGATTACATAAATAAATAGATGAGTACACTTACGTTTAGTAAGTCGGTGTCCTTTTAAATAATTCCATTTAAACGCGAAAAAACGCGAATTATCATCACTTCGGAGATAATTTAAAGATTCAGTTCATGAAACCGAAGTACACGCTGCTAATTTTGTTGTTATGAATGTGTTACACACAAAAAGCTAAACACCTAAAGAGTCTGCCATTTTATCCTGCCAACACTGTCATGGGCCTAAAAGAAAAGATTACCACAGTAATGTAGTTTATGACGTCATGACTCGAGTTACTATGTCTAACCCCTTTTTCTCTCAATAGATGGTGCTGTGCATAGATGGAAAAGAATTAATTACCAATAAAAACTGAAAAAGATGAAATTTAATTTTTATGTTTTAAATCGTTAGTACTGAAGCAACTGAATATAGTAGCATTGAAAAAAATTTCCCAGTCTCTCAGTCCCCCTCCACGCAAGTTAAAAAAATTTATTTCTTGAAAAATATTCAAAAAATAAAAAATTGAAATGAGATATGAGATGAAGGCTGTATTGAAACTAGAAAGGTTGAAAGTACTCCGCTGGTTAAGTAAGATGAGACTTTCAAATTCAAAATTTTACTCTCCTCTCTTCAGTTTTATTTCCCTCCAACAAAATTGAATGTAAAGGGGAATAAAATTGAAGAGGGATAAAAAAATTTTGAAAACGTCTCTTTATGTGTCTAGTTGACTACTTATATAATATATCTGTCTTAAGATTGAAATTTTTAATATTTTGCATGATTCCACAAGACGACTGAAAAGATATGTATGGACTGTGGAGGGGTAGAAAAATTTTGAAAACGTCATTTTATTCGTCTAGTTGACCACTTTCAATCAAGGCTGATGAGCAAAACCAATAAAATGAGCAAAAACCAGTTTGAAAAGTTATTTCATTTCAATTTTTTATTTTTTCAACACTTGACATTTTTCAAGAAATCAATTCATTTCAACTTGCATGGAGGGGGGCTGGGGGACCTGGAAATTTTTTTCCACGTCAATGTATTCAGTTGTTCATTACTAACGATTTAGAACATGGAACTTCGGATTTCATTTTTTTAGTTTTTTACTGGTAATTCTCTTAATTTTCATCTATGCACAACGCCATCTATTGAGAGAAAGGGAGGGAGGGTTAGACATAGTAACTCGAAATCATAACGTCATAAACTATAAATACTGTGGTAATCTTTTCTTTTAGGTCCATGACGGTGTTGTCAGCCAATAGCCTAAGGTGGTGTATGGAGTGGTGTTGCTCGATTATTATGCAAACCCGCATAAACAGACAATGATGCGAAGCAAAAAAGCCCAATACAAACAAAAAAAACGTTAAAATTGAAATTCAAAAATAAGTTTTGCGATACTTCAGTATTTACTTTCATTGAATTCTGATTTTATGAGTATTTTTGAATTTTTGATCTTCTTTTAAAAATCTTTCTTAATGATATTATTTTGTGGTTGTGTAAAATTGAATGTGCTGTCGTAAAATTCAATTATGATACCTCGGAAAACTCTCAGACGAAAGTTATCCACCATGTCGGTGAAGAAAGCCGGAGAAATCTACAAGTCTATGACTATACTTCAAGCAAAAAGAAAATTTCATTGCTACAAAGATGCATTTAAATATCTTCTAGTCCTGGCCTACGAAAATGCCAATTGTAAGTGTAAATTTGCTATGATGTAATCAAAGTTGCTGTACGATTTACGCAAATTAATTTTATTTCTCAGATATCGGTAGCTTGCAGCTGAATAACAAAGCTTTAGCCAAGGCAGTCCAGAAAGAGAAAGAAAATACTGCTTTACAATTGAAAGAAACACTTTCATCGGAATCGAGATACTTCGATTTAATGAGAGAGTATTCTATTCTTAAAGTAAGAATCTTTGTACATTGATTTTCATGGAAAAGCTGTATCTAAATTTTTATGTTCTTTAAACAGACAAAATTATCATCGTTTGAACGAAATTTGACGCAAATTGACGAAAGTGTGAAAACTTCTATGATTCCCAACCTAGTACGGTTATCAGATGATATAACAACCTTAAAACTGAACTGCGACGTATTAAGAAACGCAGTAGGCACTACCTGTACGTGATTTCAGTGGAGTGTAACAATAAGCATTTTATTTTGAAATTTTATTTACTCTTATCTTTTGTAGATGAACCAGATACCACCCTTAGAACGCATCCAAAGAATAATGTTGCCGGTATGTACATTAAAATTATCTCCTAATTTATTTTCCTCTATTAATGTGAGAAATTTTTTTAAAGAGCGACATCCTCGCATGATCTCTGACGCTAACGTACCATCACCGGTTATGGAAGAAACTGAAGATGAGGTAATTTATACGCTAGTGTTATTTTTCGCTTTCAGATAAATCATCAAATTGTTCGATTTTAGGCTATTCCATTTACTGCCAGGAAATGCAAAGGTGGACTGCGTAACGCTTTCAATATTTCTACCATACCAGGTACGATTAAAGTATTTTCGCTATTGGTATTTTCTTTGATTGTAATTTTTGACACTTTACAGATCGTCCGAAAAAACGAAGTTTGACGTTTATAGCAAATTCTGGATCAAACTTCACAGAATCAAACTCCGTTGTAGAAAAGAAATCTTTAACCCCACCGGAAGTTGAAATGAAATCTCTTGTACCGTGTGAAGTAAAAAGAAAATCTCACACATCATCTGACATGGAAAGTTTACAAACCGTACCCAAATCACCTGCAGTCATTCCTTTGAGTCCAAATCTTCCAGTTTCTTCACCTGTGGTCGTCATACGTCGAGTAATTACTCCTATCAATACGCCAGATTTAAACGATTCGGTTCCTTCGATTATTGGAATATCGTTTAAAGATAAATCTCCATCCATGTAAGAAGAGTGTAATTTTTCGCATGCTTATTTAACGTGTTATATTGACTTGTAATTGTGATCTCATTGTTCAGTAGTATTGAAAACGAAAGCTGCTTTTTACCTAGATGTGAATATAAACGATCCGCTCATTCGTAAGCAATTTTTAATTAAATAATTTCCGTTAATCTATTCGCAAATAAAGATCAATAAAACTTCTCTATTCCAGAAGTTATTTTACATCGCACGAAGAAAGCGGTGCCAGTCGTTCTATGTTGACTGAACGTAAAAGATCTAAACGATCGTGAGTAAAATTATCATTTGTTATTTGTGTAATTGCGTATATGTCTTTTTCCTGTACCTAAAGAATTTCTCATTTTCTCTTACTGTTGAACAGGAATTTCTTTAAAAAGAATGACGAAAATAGAGCGTATAAAAAAAGCGACTTTTTCAAACCCTCAAGTCAAATTTTGTTAGTCAAATTGTGTGATAATATTATTTTAACGTTATATTTTTGCAATATCGCGTATATTTTTTTCTTTCAGGAATGTTTCTTCCAAATGTGAAGATGATGATTATTCAAATGAAAACACTCAACTTAGAAAATCAAAATCAAGACGAGAGTAAGATTAATTTTTGGTTAGAAGTACTTCATAGATTTTTATATAAATGATCTTTGCTATTTACATAATTGTTTGATTTATCAGCAGTTCGAATCGTGAGAACGAACCCCCCATTGACAATTATTCTTTGATAGGAGAACGCAAAAGATACAGACTCAGGTATGTGTTTCTGATGATCAATAATAACATTGTATCTGAATGTTTTTTAATAATTCATAATCTTATTGTGTTTGATAGAAGCAGTTCAAGAAACAGTATAATTCAGTGTGACGAAGACCATGCTAATCAAAGTACGCTAAAAGCGGAGTGTAAAAAATCAATGCCGTTGTAAGTGGTCATTTGTACCATTTAATTTTGAAATTCTGTAGTTCGTTGTAGTAACTAATTTATTTACTTGTAGGAACTCCACCTTCGGAAATGAGACAAGTGAGGGATATTATATTGTATTTTTAATTGAAAATTATTGATAACGTTCATTGGTTTTCTTTTTTAGGTTGTGAAAATTCTTTAGATGATAGTCGCAGGCTTCGCACTCGAGCAAAGAATGTGTGTTATAAAGAAAGACCTATTAATGTGTGAGTATTCGTGTTTTCGTGTGCATATTCATCTATTCGGTGTAATGCTTATTAGTCGATTTCCTGTTACAGAAAATTAAGAAAAAATTGAACCATTTCACTTGCAATCTTGTATTATTGTTAAACTTTATTGTATAAATTATTGTTATTACAATGTTTTAACGTGTAAGTTGTAAAATAAGCGTGTTTTTTTGTTTTAAATTTGTTTTAAATTTGTAAATTGTATTTGTCTTGGTAGTTTCATTTGTGTAGTAAATCATTGTAACCGTATGATTTTACAAATTATTAATAATCTATTTGATTACTTATAATTTTTTTACTTGGCTCTAAGGAGGGTAAATAAGATCGAGGTATTAAATAGGCTGGTAAGTTGGCTAAATCAGCAAATACCTTGTATCGATCGCTGCAAAATTACATGTAAAACAGATTAAAATGGTGTAAATTTAGTGTGTTTTATTGTTATTTGGACCTACTTTAACGTAAGACGCAAATAGTGGTATCCAGATGATCCTCCTGTGCCGATCACTTGACTACCGATCATTTTTTGTACCATTAGCAAATGGGTGGCTGAAAGCATCAACGTAGATGAAGTAAAACTGAAATTACTCTAATTAGTGATGACTGATTATCAACTTACTGCGCCATTTAGTCAGATGAAAATCAACATCGACTATTAAATTGATTATTTGATAAGCAGCTCGAAATGGAGGTTCGTCGTGGTATTGTAAAATAATTATCCCCCCTAGAATCGCTTTTTGGGATAATTTTCTTTCGTTTTGTTCGATTAGCTGATCGTGTACGTTATGATCAAAGAGTGAATTAAATAAAAGTTCTTTATTTTTAAATCGTATTGACTGTGTGGTATTCGAACAGCATTCCTGTAAAAGAGAATCTGAATTCACTTTTTTTAAATCGTTTTTCCATGAATAAAAGCAATTTTACAAACCGATCCAGAAGAATGATAATCGTTAAGAAATTTTTGTACTCCGGTTTTGTACAAAGATTCGAAATTCATCAAACTTGTAACTTGCCAAGGAAAATGTTCGAGCCATTGTTGAACTAACATAAGCAAATTTGGTTCTGTTTCTGATTGCTTTAAAGAATGATTAGCAGCTTCGTTAAAACTGTATTGGTTCATGAAATCTTTTTGATGTTGAACTCTGTCATCCTGTGTGCGTATTAAACAAAATGGACGAAAAATAGTTATCATATTGCAATAATTAAAGAACTCTGTAACTGAATCATTGTTTTTTCACATTTGCTACCTTCGATAAACCTAATTTGTTTTCAATCAATCGAAACTGTAAACTTTGAAAACCAGATGCTGGATGAAGGAAGTCTCTGAATTCTAAAAAATCCAACGCCGTCATTGTTTCCAGAACGTTAATTTGCTCGATCAAAAGCTATAGGCAGAAAATGATTTTTATCATCTCGATTCGATGAAATAATTCAGTAAACAAGTATGAAAGCGGGCGATTTAAAATGTCTTGACAAAGATGGTTTTGTTACAAAAACATGTTTTCTAGAATAGGTTTTCAAAGTCTTCTTTTATCTGGATGTTAGATTTTTCAATTTGAAATTTTTAATTAGAAATTAACTAATGAAAAAAAAGTAAACTTCTAAACCCCCTTTTTTCAAAATATAACTTTGTAGTTATGATCCTTTGAACGCGACACCTCCAATTATGAAGCTTAACGTCGGCGTAGACTGAAGCTTTAGAAATGAATTGATAAAGAGGTCAGCAGAAACATTTAAGATACCCGAGGATAAACTAATTTTTTCAGAAACTATATTTCGAAATGAATATAAATCGCATTACAATATTAATCCTATTATCATTTTAAAATTATTGACGTCTAAATGTCTGACTCTCGCAAAAATGCTAAATCGCCAGATTTTTATATTATATGAGAAATTTAATTAATTATTGGGTCAATATATTTTATTATCCTAATTCAATTTCTTCGATTTGATGTGGAGATTAAAGTACCGACAAATCGAAGTAATGCCTTTACATTTTGTCGGATATTCAAACACAATTATAAAACAATAAAGTTTTAACAAAATACTTGCTTTTATTATTAAAACAATTCTATGAAGCCTCTTTATAATTTCGTGAGGGTTTTGGTAATCAATCTGAAAAAAGTAAGCAATGAATTCGCACTGATGATTGGTAAACGAATTTCGGTGCATCTTATTAATACCTATATATGTAAATAATTCCAAAATTGTATTTTTAAAATACATACAACGTTATACCATCGTTGTAATGATACATTTAACAAAATAAGTATATTTCTGTTTCGTTAAACTACTTTTTGAAAGAAAAAAAAAGATAGAAAAAAACATAGCTTTAATAAAATAAAATAGTACTTGCTTTGCTAATTTTGAACATTTCTCTCAACGAATCCAATTCAAAAATAATTTGTTTGAACCATAATTCATACGCTGAAATACACCGAATGAACTTGGATTAATTCCACGAATTGTTGTATTTAATTATTTGGAATTTTCAGATGCTCAACAAATTACCTAGGTATAAAAAATAAAATTACCTTGATGGGTAATAATAAACAAGTGTTCATGATGAGCTGGTTGATTGAACTCGACACTTTTCAGTGATTGAGCGGATAATAATTTTTCCAATTTTAAATAATCAGAATATTTCAATTCTTTTTTCATTTCATTTTGTTTTTTACTAAAAATAACACAATATCACCATAAAATAAAAAAAAATAAAAAACATAACTTCCACGAAATATTATGAAATTACCTAATGGAATGAATATTATCGTCGTTTATAATACCGTTGCCGTTTTCCATTTTCTTGACCGAACGTAAAGGGATACTAAAAGAAAATGTTACTATCGTAGGCTTTTTATTGAGGGTTAAGTTCAGTTGATGAATCAGGAAACTTACCCATTATGTAATATTATACATTGAAAACGTAACAAATGGATCACATGCGCTGATTAATTAATACATATCATATTTCGATTGTAGTAATTCTATAATTTTATTTTTCGTGTTTTTGTTCCGAGAAATTCCTATAAACCGGTTAATTATGTAGGTATATCTGATTATTAATCGCAAATATCGTAGAATAGTATAATCTACAAGTTCAATGCTACTTTAAGAAACGCCTATCGTAGGATGGTATTTCCAACGTTTTTTTTTTTTAAATTTTATATTATAATTTGGTAACAAAAATATAATCTTTTGAGACAGAACAAAAATACATCTTCTTAAGCGTAGAAATAAATAAAATACAAGACATATATTAACATAGAGCCCTAATTTTTCACTTATACAGGAGGAATATTATTTTCGTCATCTAATTCCAAACCGATTTCTTCAATTAGAGCGGATTTACTTTTTGGATAGCCTTCCATTATACTATTTATCATCTCCATACAGATACGTTTCCTTTTTTTGTATTCTTTTGTAATCATTTCGTGCTTTTTCTTAATTTTATTACGATCAGCTTCTGAAATTAATACAGTATTTTCAGATGATTTGGTATACTTGATTTCCAGTTTCTCTATCTCTGATTTTAAAGCATTTCTTTCAGTTTCGGCTTCTTCAGTTGTTAATGTGGATTGAAATTTATTCAGCTGACATTGACTTTGCTTCAGCTTTTGCTCTGTTTTTTGTAATAATTCGGTTTTTTCAAAAATCTGCAAAAAGTAACACGATAACAGAAATACAATGGACAATCAGCATTTACATACGTTAATCATTGAAAACACATTCTATTACCTGGGTTTCCAATTTTTGAAGCTGTTCGTCAACATTTGTTTTCTCTGTGTCATCTTTTTGAACAATTGAGTAAACTTTTTGTTTTCCGTAAGTCTTTTCGTAAATTTTTTTCTCCGTTACTAGTTGATCAAGAGCTTTCTGAACGGCAGCTTTGCCAAATTCTTTATGAAGATTTTGAACCACATCATTGGCACTATACGGACGATTAACTTTCTCCAAATAACTGAGTACTGCTGCTTTTTCTTTAGACATTTTCAAGATATGTAATTCAACATCGGATTCTTAATGATTTTAATTACAAACTCGAATGAAAAAACATGAAAATATAGAGAATTAATAGAAAATTTTCCTATCAGATGTTTTTGTTTACAAAATTTGAATCATGCACGCGCCAAAAATTTATCAACTTTTGACATAAGAACCTTTGCTGATACTTTTTTGGTAATTTGACGAAGATTTAAAAATTTTTTTCTTTTACGAGAAGAGAAAAATGAAAAAAATTGCAGTTACAGGTCTTGACAAAATTAATAAAAGACTTAATAAAATAATAAAATTGAAAAAATATCTTCAAAAAATCAAATGAAAACGAATATTTTAAAAACTCCTTTAATGGACAAAGAGACGAATCACGACAATAAGCCAAAAATTACAAACTCCGCACAAATTTTTCAATTTCAAATTTATATGGTGGTGCGATAAAAATTTTAATCATTTTTGTTAATTTTAATTAAAATTTGAATTTATTCGTGATTAATAACCGTATTTTGAAGATTGGAAGTGGCATTTCGTGTGTCATTTTGTTTGAAGCAAAACAGCGTTATATTTTCCGTGAGTAATCCTTTGTTTAATTGATAATTTGGCAGTTCAAACAATGATTACAGGAAGTAAATTTTGCTTTTGAAATGCTACATGATTTAATCTTACTTGTTCATTTCCTATTTGATTTCACGCTTGATTAACTTTTTAATTTGTAGTATTATTAATTGCAGTGCTCGTATACTTGTTTTTCTCATTTCATACTGGATATCCGTCTAATCGTCCCAGCAGTTGTTGAATTATAAATATGAATTAGAAAATAACATACTCAAGATGTTAGATAACAAGAAATACTACGGAGTTTACATTCCAAACGAATCTAATGGATATGATAATTCCAACGATGGTGAGGAAAATCGATTCTATAATAGATATTATTAAATTTATGTATTTTAAAACCTAGCTCTCTTTTTTAGCGGAAAAAATACACGTATATGCGAGCTACGAACAGGCTGCTGTGGTATTAAAAGAAAACAAAAACGCCCGATTTAAAATTTTCAATTCTGAAAACGAAGCTCGTTATTTTGCTCAAAATGGATCCGTCGGTGGACAAGGAAATCCTAACGTTATCACCGAAAGTATTCCTTTCAAGTCTTTAAAACGTCAGGATATTTACAAATTTCGACGTTGTATCGAGAATGGAGATTACAACTCAGTTAAAAATTATATTTGGGAAAATCCTCGTTATTTAATTAGCATTGGCGATACTCCTACTATAATGCAGGTATGTTACTGATTTATTGGAAGTTATTGTTTCGATATTATGTATTTAATTTTATCATATTTTTAGGAAGGACCACGTTATAATGCTCTTCATATTATTGCTAAGCATAATAGAGCCAAGTTAGCTGAATTAATTTTATGTACGGTGTCAGATCCTTCGTTTACTAAACTATTGTACGGAGCTGCTGGAGAAAATTCGTACATTGTTCGACCCGAATTATTAGTTGATTTGTATTTGAATACTCCAGACAAGGCTTTGAATGAAACTCCGTTACATTTCGCTGCTAAATATGGTGCAGTAGATGTTATTTCTGTCTTTATTCAATATCCTCAATTGAGGATCGATGTGAAAAATAAGTACAATCTGACACCACGAGATGTAAGTAAAATTATATAAATCAGTACTAGTGTGGGAAATCTTTTCTCATTTCAAATTATTTTTTTCATTAGCTGACCTGCAAACAAGCATCTAATGACAATGCAAAATTGGCCGAAAAAATTCGTAAAATGCTCAATGAATTATTTTATGTCCCAGTTTGGAGGTCGAACGACGACATCGTACAACCCGTCATTGGCAAACCTTACTCTCCTAAGAGTCCTCCCGTCTGTCCTGGGGTAAGATATTTTTCATGTGTGAAATTACTTTTTTTTTAATCTCGCTACTTTATATCGATCATTTTTTTAACGCCTTTTTTTTTTTACCAATATTGATAATTTATGCTTCGTACTATTGTGATGATTATTACATTATAGCTGTCCTCGCCGGTGAGTCCTTCTATGGAAATTAAAGCGTTTGCTGGTCCGATGACGTTTGATGAAGCTACTAATTTTCATAAATCTTGGAAATCGCCGGGACGAAGTGCTACTTGTACTTCTCCTTGTACCCCACATTTATCACAAGGTGTTTTATTGCGTAATCCACTCGAGATGGAGAAAGGTCTCGAAAAAGTCGGAAGGTATTGTAATTTTTTTAACTTTTTCGATCGTTATATCTTTCATAATATTTTCTCACCTTTTACAGAACCTTAGCTACTAAATTTCATGTATCTTGGAAAGAATATTGGCCTTTTTTGGATAAATTCATTGATTTAAGAAGCGAAGAAGGACTGCAATCTTTGGAAGAATATTTAAAACAGAAAATCAGTTCAGAAGTAATGATAACTTCTTTATTATATTAAACGCTTAATCGGTCAGCTTAAGACTTTTTAAAAATATATATATTTTTTTTACTTTCAGAAATTCCAGTCAAAAGAGAATCTAAACAATACAATTCTTTCTCCTATGTCCGAATTATGTCACGAGTTTGCAAAATTCACAATCAATAGTCCGATTTCTACGAAAATTGATCTTTCAAACCAAATTTCTAAAGATAGAAGTGGCGGTGATGCCGCGAATTCGCCTTATTTATTAATAGAAAACGTCTGCGTGGTACGGTTTACTACTTTTGAATACTCCGCCAATATTTCAACATATTACATGGTATTTCATTTTAGGTGTTCGCTGATAATGTACTGGATATGTTTTTGAAACATTTCTCGGCGGAAATGCCTGTAGAAGATAATGTAGTTGATTTGATTAAAAAAATACGAAATTTAATGGTTTCCTTGAACGGATGTAGAAAAGATGCTATCTTCAGGTATTTTCCATTTGGTAAAATTCATACGAGAGTTGCATTATGGATAACAAGAAAGCTATTAAAGTTCGAAGAGCGTCAGTTAGCTTACGCAACATCAACATTTAATCTTATCGATCGAACGTAAATATGAATTTTTATAATTTCGCTTCAGTTAATTATTGAAATTTTAATTGTCATTTGGATGTATTATTCCAGCGATACCAACAGTATGGTGAAGCAAATTACATTATCACCTGCATCACGTAGCGTAGAATTGGAACATATTGTTCAAACGTTGAAATGCATCAATGGTCTGGTAATTAAATTACTAAAAGGAGTAGTCACACCATCGGAAAGAACGATTGATGAAGAAAAATGCCAAAAGGAATGGTCAGATGTAACAATTTGCTCGTGCGACAGTAATGATGGATTTTTATCTAAACTTCATCGATTTGGTGAAGAAGTTAAGAAAAGATTGCTATTTGCCGATGATAATGATGATGAATCTACCAAAATTGGTTTGTTGAATAATTCTGTTATCTTGAGATGAGTTTCCTATCAAACTACTTATTTTTTTCACGTACGATACAGATGTACTTGCAAATCAGAAGGCTAATGCAGCTCAAGTATCTGTGATTAATTTGGCAGGTATGCATTCTTATAAATGATTACAACAAATGGTGAAGAAGTGAAATTACAATAGATTTAATTGATTTTGTTACATTTTCAGATTCAAATAAAAAAATTCAAGTTACCACTAACTATGAAGTAAACTGTGATAATACTATGAAATTACCGAATGAAAGTAAGAGTTACATTGAAATATATATCAGTTTAGTACATCCAAGTTGATGTTTAAATTTTTTAGTAGAGAAAATCTGTGATAATAACGATTTTGATTCCGACGACGATGAATTTTACACACCACCCTGCAGTCTTTCAGGATCTGATGATGAAATGGATTTACCCGATGAAGGCCCAGAGATATTTATTTGCGAGTAAGCATCTTTTGAAGTTTTCCTCTATAAATATGGCGATAGTTGATTCTATTTTGATTTTTGTATTTCAGTCACAAAGGAACAAGTTTGGATAATTCTGTTTTAGACGCTTTAGCTGATTTGGTAATAGATCGTAATACGTATCCTAATATTTACCGCTGGAAGCATTCGATTTTACTTCACAACACAATGGATAGATTTATGTTTGTGTTTCATGTTTGTTTTATCATATAAACGATATTCATAGCCTACATCATATCATTTTTAATTTTCAGGTGGCCTAGTCCCAAATCATCAAAAGAGTCAAAGAAAAGAAGCAACATTTGTAATGGATTCTGATTCAAGGAATTTTTTATCAACATTCGAGAAAAAAAATCATTGCTCAATATTTGAAAATTTCTTACATGGGAGAAAAATTTAATGAAATTATTTGCTAACTGTTTTCTTATGCATATTTACATAATATTGTTTATGCATCTAATTTAGTATCTATTCCTTTGGTATTGAAAACGTGTCAATTCAAAAGTCAATCAGCATTTTACTATTTGAAAATAAAAAAACAGCCAAAGTAAAAAAAGTTTGTTGTTGATGAAGTAACATAAAATAATGCAATTTGTATTCTACGATTGAGTGCGATTACATTTCTTAGCTTGAACGATGTTTTTTCTACTTTTTCACCGTGCTATTGTGAAGTGATTACTTTCGGTAACTTTTGTTTAGAAAGAAAATGCATAACATATTAATATTGCGTGTGTGTTGTTTTAATGAAAATTATTTTTGTTGGTTTGTACTCTGTAATAACATATCGACGTAAAATGCATTCCAATATTAAAAATTTCAATAACTTTCATTTTTGTATATAAATAAATTTTTTCTCTCTTTTATTCCAAGTTGATATTACATGAAACAATCTCATTTTTTTTTGTTATTACGTTAACCTCCTTTTTGAATTGTTATTCGATATTGAAAGTTGATTTTTGTATTAATTTGTATTATATTTATGGGCTAATTAATGTTCATACCATCTTTGATTAAATATTATTTCATTCTCGGAGTTATAATTTTAATTAATCAAAAATTAATTCGCAGATGATATTTTCCTACGCGGATATGCAAATAATGGTTCAAATCTTGGAAAAGATCAGTTGATAAATTTGTTAGGTTTAAATTTATTTACTTACTGGTTCATCGAGTGCATAACAGAATTATTCAAAATTTTCGAAGTTATTTCATTTTCCAATAAAATCAAACAATGAACGACGATCAAATTATTATGCATAGATGTGTAGCGTACGAGCTCTATATTCTATGGTGATTTCCGGTTCATCGATACACTTAATCGAACTTGTTCAGAACTGGGGTAGAGAATAAGAAAAATTTTATGGAAATTTCTTTTTGATTAGATTCTACTGAATTTAGTATTAAATTAAAGTTGCCATCAGTACGTAAGAAAATCACCTTTGTAATAATTGCATAAGCATTTTTTAAGAGTATTTTAAACTGCCGTAAACTTTCTTCTGCTCCTAATGATTGATAAAATATTATATCATTTGTAATATCCAAAGGAACCAATGCTGCTTTTTGTATAATAATTTTTTCCATGAATCGTATCAAAAATAGCTCATACGTGGCTTCATCTTCTGATCTCTTTTGTGTAGTGAAGTAGTGATTGCTATTTTTCTTAGGTATAATTCTTGTGGATACAACGACCGTTTCCAGCTTTCCACCAAGCCTTCAATGCTTATCACATTTACTTCAATTTCAACGTTTTTCCCATTTCTGTAGCTTTGTTTCGATCACATAAGACATTTTCGATGTTACTTACATTGAATGAAAGTATCGATGATAAGGAGATCAGAATAAAGTTATTTGAACTTGAAAATAAAAAGGGAAGAATAAATCAATTCAATTAAAAAAAATCTGATAAATCTGAAATGTGAATTTTAAACGATGACTCCCGTTCATCAACTCACCAATAGTCGATTCCAATCAAGAACGGATTAAGTATTAGGTAAATGCTTTGCTGTCCTACTAAGATATCTCTTTTCAACATGTGACTTCGTTGTTGATTTCTTTAAAACATTCTAAAAACGATGCTAGCTCATAATTTTATTTCAGCGATAACTTATCCTTACCAATGTCTCACGTTAATGTTGAAATTTGGATGAAATTAAGTGATAACATGTCTTTTAAAAATGTGATTTTTATTTACATAAGTGCCTGTATTCAGTTTGTTCTCGATTGGAATGGAGCATTTAGAAAACTATTGATAGTCATTCTACATTGATGATAGCGATGAGGTGCTCAAATATATAGAACGAGCATGAGATAGTAATTCGCGCTCGTAACAGTGTAAATACGTCGTCGATATCATAATAACTAGCCGTGAGAATGAGGGAACCCAATTTTGGCAAAAAAATATGCACGTGCAGTGTGTGTACGTGTTAGGCGTCTGAACTACAATTCCGTAGGCAACCATTCGGACAGACCGGTAATTAACAAGTCTGACCATTCCCTTGTGAGAAAAAAAGAAGGAAAATTCAAGGATTTTGAATCTATTTATTTTTCATTATCTACCTGCGTTTACATCGCGTGAATTTACTCATGATTATGGGTATTTACTGATTTACTCATTGTATTGATTACGGTTTTTTTTGTAGTTTAATTTTGCTGGTCAAGGAAAGCAGTGAATAGTAATGAAAATTGTAGTTTATTTTCATGAAGTTATCGGCTATACAAGTTCATACTCTTGTGTTCCAGCACAAATGAAATTATTTTGATTTTATGAAAATGATGGACGTGCTATCACTAGGTAGGTAACGAATGAAATAGGAGAAATTTTTATTATTATTAAAATGATTACCATGCTGCATTATTGATTTCTGCTTAAAAATGTAAATGTTTTTCGTATGTCATTTACGTACTTAGTGTAATACTTTATTTTGTACTTCCTTTAATAACAGTTTTCTTCGCCCTGTCACTGTATAACTTATTTGAACCATTGATCTTACGCTTTTTACCAGACCGTATTGTTAAATTTATGACTCGATGGAAAAAATGTTCGCCGGGTAATTCTGTCATAAGGTCTTATGTAAGTAGAAAGCTTTTTGTTTTAAGCATAATTATAATTATGCATTTAGTAATTTAGGTGTCATCTAAAAACGTATGTTCTTATGGATAGATAATGGTGAATTGAAGTAGATACTTACCTTTTAAGTATTAGATGCATAGTATATTGAATTAACTTATAAATATTTTCAAAATTTCAAATGCAATTGCGTTTCATCGACTGCATTTTGCTATTGTCTACTATACAGGTGTTTTGTAATTTCCAGGCTAGACAACTGAATGCCGCTGTAAAATATACGGAAGATCGCTTAAATTCTCTTGAGAAAAAACACAATTTGAAAGCCGGCTCGTTATTTCGAGCATCCATAATGAATTTAAACGCCGATCAAGCCACGGCAATTTCATCTAATTTATCCAAACTGTTACAACGTATGAAAAATATTTCTGATGAACTTAAACAATCCATGCTAAAAATACGGGAAGTAGAAAAAGATCAGCAAATCATAGAAATGGCGACTAGACGCATTGATGATTGTGATAAGGTGTATCAGGACGGATACCTTATTCAAAATTTTCTAGAAACAAAGTTTCAAAATGGCGAAGAACGAAAAGAAAATAATGTTCCAATATCTGCGATTTGTTTAAAGGTACATAACTACATATTACGTGAACAAAAATAGGCAAAAATTATTTATTATTTAGTTGCAAGATATTCCTTATTCGTTCGTTGATGTTTTATAATCTATGTATGAATGAATTCAAACTATTTTGCAGATAGTTAGTTTGCAGATTTCCACTAATCAATTGACCAACTATTTAATTACTTTGGAAGAAGATTACAACGTGAATACAAACTCGATGGTGGAAAGCTTTTTAATGCGAATCACGGCTGAGCAAGCTCAAAATGCCATAACAGAACTATCTACATTATCCGCCAATGTTGAATTATTTTCTTTCGAATTGCGACAACTATTGACGAAACAAACTAAACCTAATTTGGACGAAAAAATATCAAAATATGCGAATCGATGTGTAGATATTTCCAATGAGCAGTATATGAACGCCATCATAATTAAACATATTCTGGAGTCGTGTTTTTCAAACAGGGAATGTGATGATGAAAATGCACTGATTTGAAATGCCCGATTTGTAAAGTCGAAACCGTTTCAAGTAAAAAGAAAACTGTGGTTTCATAAGCGTTTCAAAATCATTCTTTGTTTTGAAACGCTTTTAAAACCACATTGATACCGTTTCAAAATGGTTTTAGTACGTTAAAAATATATAAAGTCAAAGTTTTGAAACTGTGCTACAATTTTAAAGCTGCAACGATACTGTAAAACAATAAAATTAAGTTCATTGGTTGATTTTTTTTTAATTTTCCAAAAAGACTGGAATTTGTTCAGTTTTTTATGTATGCTTTGAATTCATGAATATAGTAACTAAGTTCTATCATAGATATTTATTAAATTTTTTCTCCATCAAAGAAGCAAGTTAAAATACCCGATGGTTGGCATTCTGCGCGCAGAATAAGTACCTATTCTGCATTTTTGTGCAGATGAGCTAAAATTTGTAAATACAAAGCCAAAAATTGTTGATTATAGGCAAAATCTTCAATTTTTCAGTTATATTTCTTGAATTTTCAAACTTTAATTTCATTCATTTTTTATTTTTCTTGAATAATTAAATGAGAAAACAGAAAATAATTTAGGAAAAAAATCAACAAATCGTTAAATCAATAGTATTTCACCGTAAATACGGTAATTTATTGTTCATTCTACGTATTATGCATATTCTGCATTCTGCATAGAATAGACGCTCATTTTGCGCGAGCTATTCTGTGTGCAGAATAAAAAATATTCTGCAGCGGTTATTCTGCTTAGCAACCCTGCTAGCTACCGTTTGAAACTGCTTGTAACAGTGATAGGGGGGCAACATCACCATTACAAATACTTACACTTTCATGTTGCTCACTGTCGCCTTTATAAGCATTTTTCAAGCAGTGATTAGCGGTAACTCATAGGTTTTTTACCTCTTGCTGTTTATAGATAGGATATGTTTACTTGAATTGGTTTAAGGGGATGCTCTAGTGGTTGCGGAGCAGCCTAAGTGGACAACAAGGCGCAAAAATAAATTGCATTTTCTTCAAAAAATCAGAATAATGGTGCAATTCTGATTAATTTTATGAATTTGTAGTGATGAATAGTAGAATAGAAAACAATTTTCAGATTCGTACCGTGTTTGGATAAAGTTTTATTGCAACTTTTGTAAAACAGCTGGATATCTTTGTTTGCACGCGGAAAGCACAACATTTCTCCTCGCAAAATTGACCAATTAAGCTGAAATTTGACACAGAGATACAAGATGAAACTTAGAAGAACACTGCGCATTTCTTTTTTCGATATTTTCATTGTTAACCTTTATTTTTGACTTTCTAAATGAACACCGTTCTTTATCCAATAAGTAGTAAAAAGGGCTTTCGTTTTATACGAAATAAAATGTTGGAGATCGAAATTTTGAAAAAAGAAATGCACAATGTTCTTCAAAATTTCATCCTCCGTCTATGTTTCAAATTACAACTCGATCGGTCAATTTTTCGAGGAGAAATATTATATTTTTCGAGTGTAAACAAAAAAATTCAGCTATTTTACAAAAACTGCTGTAAAATGTTATCGAAACGTGGTACGAACTTGAAAATTGTTTTCTATTCTACCAGGTATTCATCACTATGAGTATGAATTAATATAATTGATGAAAATCGTCACATTATCCATATTTTTCAAAGAAAATGAAATTAATTTTTACCCTGCTATTCCGCAACCACTAGATCAGACCTATAAGTCAAAACTACGCATAGTTTTGACTCAGGGGTCTGCTCTACTTGGGTATAATTAGATTACTTATACTGTATTCTTGATGTAAGAAAAACAGGCAGATGTATTCTATTTTTAAACGAGTAAATTTGTCATTCAAATCCTGTTTAGTAATTAATGTGACGTTTAAAAGTTATTTATTTAATTAAAATTTTTGATTTGGTCATACAAATGTAATCTATATTATAGGTACCGTACACGTGTTCGTTTCACTTTTACATACTTTATTCTATTCGTTATTAGTGATCATAAAAGGTTCACTAAGAAACATATGATCTAAAGTATGAATAAAAGTAAAAAAATCGTATTTAAAATTTGAAAATAAGAATTGGAGTTAGACTATACAGTAGATGATTCGAAGTAACTCGATATTTTTCATTCGCTTTTACAATAGGTAAGTATATTAATCATTTTAAAATATCAAACGAATGAGAAAAGTCTGTTTAAATTAGAGCAATTCAATTTTTATTCCGACTTGGCGAATTTATACGTAATTTTACGCTTGTCGAGTTACAGAATTATTACTCTGAATGGAGTTTTCTTCAATTCTTATAGTTAACTGGCTTTTTTCGCTATTCACGTGTTTTATAAGCCTACATTTCAAAGTATATTCTACGCTCGCATCAATTTATTTTATGTTGAAAATTCTCAAAGTCGTTGGAATTTTCAACGAATTAAACGAAGAACGACTAGAAATTTACATTTTATGGCTGGCGTTGAAATATTCATTATTCATAATTAATTGCGGTTTCATACTTCTTTCATGTTCGTCTCTGAAGGTGGTTGTCATTAAATTGCACGTGAATGATTTTTCAAAACATAAGTTATTGATTTTTTTTTACCCCCGATGAGAATGTCAAGTGCACTTCGCCCTTGAATCATTTGTACAATGTATATTATAAATATAAATATTGTCTAATTTTTATAAATTTCAAATTTCCCCAGATTTTTTTTTTTTTTTAATTTATTTTCCATTAATTATATCTAAATACCGATTAAAGTTGAAGCCATTCGAACTTTTATTGATAGTTTGCAAATATTAGGGAATAGTTTTAAATTCGAGATCAAAAATCGTTGCCTGATCAAGGTTTTATCTTCTATCTATCTGAATGATGAACTAAATGCAGCTTTAATAGCGGTTGTAGATTTTCAAATAATTGCTTCCTGTAATGTGAAACTCGGACAATTTCCTGATAAAAAGAAACATTTCGATGTATCCATATTCTTAAAATAATTCGAGATAAAGTTACAATCACACTTGCATCATTATAAAATACCGTAGATTTTTAATTAATAACTAATAAACTTCGTAAAGTTTAATTATGTACTATTATAATTCGGCTTTACGAAATCAATACTACCTACTTAAAGTAGAAAATCTTTGAAAACCATTCATTTCGCCAACGAGTAATTCGGGTTATTTTTGTAAATTCAATACGTTCGGTCAATTAGCAAATCTACATTAATTACAATTTTTGCATTCGAATGAAATTTAACTTAGCAAGAACCCGTAGCGCAATATTCAACTCAGTTTTATTATTCACATTTTATGCGCCTTAAATGGTAACACTGTTTTAACCGACATGCACGGAGCAACTAACCAGCTGAGTCTCTGACCGGCAGCCAGATTCTTATTCGAAATCAATGAACGCTGCATGTTAATTGTCGTTATAGCCTTTCGGAGTGTAGACGACAAGTCGGTGTAATTTTTGCGAGTGTTTGTTCGTGTTTCGTAATTATTATATTTTAATTTTGACGAAAAAAAAATCGGAAATTGATGTATTTTTTTAAATCGCTTTGTTAGAAAAATTTACGCGTTTTTCGTACGTATGGTTTTTATTTCGTACAAGTTTGTTGAACCAATGATCAAATGTTGAGTGCTATAAGTATTTATTTACAATGAATTCGCTGGCTTTGCTACTGATAGTGATTTTATTCGAGTCTACATTATGCATCGGACCTGACTGGAGTAGTCATCCGATTATGCAACAAGCTGCCGAAGATAAAATCGAATCGTATACGACGGCATTTTTGAACATCTCCTATGCGGATAAATTAACCGGTCAAGTAAAATCAGAGAAAAATGAAGTAGCTAAATATGGCGAATTTCACGTTTCGTCAGTTGGCGGAATTTTAGTACATGTAAAATCAGTTTCGGGTAACGGTGACGATGTTTATGCCGGATGTTCTGCTCCACTGAAACCATCTTACGGAGAATTTCCTAAAGATGAACCTTGGATAGCGTTGGTCCGAAGAGGTAGATGTAATTTTCAACAGAAGATGGAAAATGCTTATAACAGCAATGCTTCTGGCATTATCGTATATAATGATAAAGATTCGCCTCATTTGGAACGAATGAGATTGCAGCATAGTGTTCCTAGTGAGTAAATTTTCTCATCTTGTTGCACTCGATGCAGTACCTATATAATTTCTTATAAAGTTCAAAAGCTAGATCTACCAAACAGGATAGTAACACAACACGATAAACCATAGTGTTTTTATTATTCCTCGTAAAATTAACTTACTCGTATTGGTCTATTGGTAACTTTTCCGGTGTGTATTTTCATGTGTATCTGCTTGTATTGCAGCTAGAGCTTTAATCAGTTTTCATTAATTTGATTTGGGTAGATTTTGTAAGCGCCTTTATAGTAATTAAACCATCCGATGGCGGTATCAAACTTCAAAGAAATTCATAGGCTGGCTCGATGTACTATAATTTTCCTTACTTGAATAATTCAACGCGCCCGTCAATACGTTTGTCAGCCAGACCAAAACATCAAAGTTTACCGAACTTGTCGTGTTTCAAAGTTCAAATGGCAAAGTTTCTTCCGAACAGTATACCACGTATTTAACCCGATTACATCTTCATCGTGCTGTATTTTATAAAGTACGTAAACGTACACCGCACCGTAGTTATTCGAATTTCATAGGGTAAAACTTGCTAGGATTTCATTCAGTTTTCAGTTCAATGACGCGATGTTGTTCGATGTGGGTTGGTACCTGTACGGATGAGGGTGAAAAAAAAATCTCTATAGATGCCAATCATTTCGCAGGGATGGTAGAACGTTGACACTAAAAGGAAATAAAATGACAAGGTCGATATGTACGCTAAATGATGTACTCTTATAAATCTACATATAATGCCCGTCGCGTTTTAATGTGTTTTTATCGAAAATAGTGGGTACATCGATGGCTGATTAATTCTCAAATGCTGCCAAGTCCGGTATTAAATATCATTCTTATTAGTTTTAACGTTGAACAATCGTCGTTAATATGCGATTAGATCTGGAATAACCTCTGATTCAAGGATAATAACTAGATGAGCCGAAATAGTGAAGTCATGTAGGCTGCGCCTGGCTGGATGCTAATTTGCCAAAGCCGTGGTAATGACTTTGACTTTTTGATCGTTGTGAGTCGACCTCGTCATCGTGTAGTTCCGTCTCTATCTGTGCATTACATACTGCATGATTTGGTAATGAACCGCAAAGGTTGGTAATTAAAACCCTGCGGTGATATGGATAGGTATGTATAATTTTTTTTTTCACGCAACAAATCTATCAGGACCGTTAACTGATATACTTACTTATATTTTCACTATGTAAGCGCGTACTGTACAAATTTATAGATTGAACGTGTGAAAAGTGTTGAATTTGGTCGATTTGAAATTGTAAATGATGTGTAGCGACTGATGTGATTCATGGGGTAGATTTGTGATCGATTTCTACCACTTTTTCGACTTTTAGGAGGTTTCAAACCATTGTAATAGGAGATATATTGAGTACTTGAAGAAAAAATTGGTTCTTTGTGGTCTGTTATAGCCCACTATCATCAAACATTTCAAAAAAATCACTTCCCCTTCAAGTAGGAAAGATTAATAATTGTTACTGACTGTGTTAAACCTAAAATCTTAAGAAGGTATCGTGAGACTAATAGATGAGCAAAGACAAATGAAGAATAAAAGTGGACCCAAATATTACAGCCTGAATGAGATGAAGCATATTGATTAGGGGAAAGCAAGTAGTGTTATGCAAGATGCCAACAAATCGACGACCATGATTCTAGACTCAATCATGAAGAAATACGCGGGAAAGTAAAACAAACTATGCCAACTCACAAGAAAAACGACCAGAATTGCATGCATCAAAAAACAAAAATAAAGAAAGACTGTCGCAAACTGACCACCAAACTCGATAGTTAGCACCGAAGTTCAAAATGTGGGAATCGCAGAATCCCATCGTGCAAACAGTGTCATTGAAACTGCTGTCAGCAACATAAAACCAGCTGAGACTTTTGGTAATGAAAATGGCTTATATCTGACACAGATTGACCAATCATCCGTGGTAGGTCTCAGTCGCTTACAACCATATTGCACCTAGCACACCGTCTAGCGCGATCCCACACCTGTAAAGCAGCTCTTACCACAGAGCCCATTTGTGCTTTGACAATGTCACACCACCTGGTTGGAAATCTTCCTTTCCTTCTTTTAACAGGAGCCTTCCCAAACAGAATGTATTTTTTGAGATTTCTGACTGCTCTAAAATATCATTGAATGCGTTTCCATGCAATATATGTATGTAGTAAATACTACTCGTATAGAAAGTATGTCACAAAACACTATGTTCTTGGACCCGAAATTGATATAATGTAACCAACTTTTACAATAAAACTATATAGAATGTAGGAATACTCGTTGTTGGTTCCATTTTCTCCTGTGCGTGGGTATGCGTTTGGTGCCTGAAGTGGTTTGGTTAGGTACTACATCACCAATAACACCGTGAGCCCTCCGAGTAAAGTGCCCACAAACACACAACTAAAGGTATGTCAGGAATCAGAGAGGCAATTGTACTGCTCCAAGTCATAATTTGAAGGGTTCCAATCTGCAAAGTTGGAACTGTTTCAAAACCAGGGGAAAATCTGAAGTTTCAGTTTTGAAACAGTTTTGAAACCGCTTCAATACTGTTTCAAAACATTTAAAATGTGTTTGAAATTTTCAAACTGCATAACTGTTTTAATATAGTTTTGTAACTGTTTTAATACATTTTAAATGAATTTAAACAATTCCGAAGCTTTTTTTATATAGTTTCAAAACCAGTTTAAAACAAAAAGTATGGTTTTGAAAGAGTAATGGAACCTCAGATTTTCCCCATCTATCTGAGACAAAAATAATACCATTTCAAAATGGTAACTTTGCTGATCTAGATCTAGGAGTTAAACAAGTAACAATGGAGGAAACCAAAAGGAAATCAAAGGCCCAATACGTATGACCAAGTAAACCTTTCACAATATGAGCAATGTATTGAATTGAAAAATCAAACTACAAGTCTGAAACTTTGTAAGAAAATAATGAAGTGCCGTGTGTGGACAGTATGAATGTATTTCTGCAAAACATGAATGATGGGCACAGAAAGTTACAAGAAATTGAATGGTTTCAAACTTTGAGTTCGATCAACTTTGTGAACAATTCTTTAGTATCTATTAATAAGAATGAATTGAGAAGCAAAGCACCAGAAGAAAATGTACAGCACTGAAAACAAACTGCAGTGTTCTTGTTGGAAATCCAAGGGAAAATTCAGGAAGAAGCGATCAAATGAATATCAAAGTTTGTTATTATAAATTTGGCAATCAACTTACCATACAAAAAGCCTAGAGAAACGATCAAGTATGCCAGGAATTGTAAAATTTATCGGTGCACGCTATCTCTTGACGCAGGAGAATTGTGACCTCGCAAAAATGAATAGAGTTGAGCTGTGGAAAACAAGCCACTTTATCTTGTACGCTTACTACATGAAAAAAAAAAAAAGGTTATAACGTTACCCACAAAATAAATTTAAACCCCCTCCGCTATAACCTTCCAAAAAATCTCTGCTTATTGTTCCTGTAAACATTCCAATGATATTCAACATTCTTACGGGTGAAGAAGGGCTATACCCAAGTTAAGTTTCAGTATTTTATCTTGAATCCGTATACAATTCTACATCCAATCAAAATACATGAAAAAAAAAAGAATTCTCAAGAGATCAAACTCCAAAGATATGTAAAGAAAGATTCTACTGCTTGTTCTTTTCTTATTTAAGCATCAAGACAATATTATTATATTTGATTTCTGAAAAAATAAGAACATTAAAAATAAAATTCTTTTCTGTTTCCTATTCACGAAATATTTGGATAGAAAAGAAAAAAGTTGGAATAAATACGCGCTTTCGAAGTTGTAAGAGAAAAAACGAAGGTAGAAGAAAAAACTAAAAACTGGAAATAAATCTAGCTTCTTTTTTATTTTTTAAAACTCATCAGCTTCGCGTAGATACACAAAAACACCCCTTGAGATTTTCTATTTAGGTAAGCGTTAGTATTTCTCTTTTATGGTATAATCAGTTGGATGTTTCGGTGAAAGGGTTTTCTCCTTAAAATGAGGTGATCTTTCAGAAGGAAAAAAGGTACATCAGTTAACACTTCGGTCCATGTGTATACATACATAAATGGTCGATTTGTCTGTACCCTAGTAGTCCCTGTAGTTCTAGCTGTACCTAACCTAGCTGTGATGTAAATAATTCAACCATCCGTAGCTTGATACGTTTATCAAACACATAAGCGTGAATTGTAAAACTAAGCGAATTGATTTTGGCGTGTTACTTGTTCGGCTGGCAATATAGCTCTATGTACCTGAATGAACAATGGTGGAATATCTATAGATATTTGGTACCTGCGAGCTACTGTCTTAGGTCAGCAGATTGTGTAAATCATCTGCGCCGTTTAGTTTAACTAGATACCTAATACCTACTACCTATACACAGACATGTGTACGTTGTTTACATACGAATTAATTTCACTACATCGACTCCTCGACTCGTGTATATATGCACATAGTATGTAAGGAATAAGTACACTGGTAGTATCTACCTATGTCTATGTATATATTTGATATTCTACAAACACATCGAAGCGAGACGAAGAACTGATGAAATTATTAAACAGCACAGATTTATCTTGGCAGTCGATGGAATAAAATCGATTAGGCTTTGTTTGGTAGTCAATTAAATTCTCATTATCGCCGAGGGTGGTGGTCTGATGATCCGGTGGTCTGCGCGGTGGTTTGGTTTACTTCGTCACGTATTCCTTTATTAACAATACGATTCTTTGTTCGTAGAAAATATTGAAGAGAAGAGGTTTATTTTTTTCCTCATTTCCTCATTCCATTATCTATTTACGTACCTACTTATAAGTATACAATATACATTATATGCACGGAATGATAAGGTGGTGTTTTGAAGATTGGGGCGTTAAAGACGTGTACATCAGACGAATGTCAGTCACGTCGAGTATCCACCTACCACAGCAATACTGTATATGCACAGAACAAAAAGAATAGTTAAAAAGCGATGATTTTCGTGAAATACAGAGACTGAAAGGTCCTAACACCAAACAGTTGTATCTTGTATCCTTACCAAGTGTACATGCCAAATTTCAACCTCCTCTATTTAGAGGAGAATATGTGGGACAAATATAAAAGATGGCAATAGCTGAACCTAAACGAAATCTTACCTTATCTTACTTTTTTATTTTGTGGCTATCAACAGTTTGAGCTACCTACCCCAAGGTTTTAACACAGAACTGAAGATAACCACAGCTAGAAGAAGAGTGATGTAGAGGAATAAACAAATACTTTTTTTAATGTTTTTTTTTTTTATCCTGGGCGTTTATAATTGCTAAGATTTTTACACCCAGTGTTTAAAATGGGTCAGAAAGGCTAGGACTCGAATTTGGTGTTACAGGTCAAGTTCTTTTATTAAGAGGAGGATTTTTTGTATGACTGTGGACGAATGCCTTTTTTGTTTCAAGTTGGGGCAGAGGAACAGGAGGTGTTGGGTGGTAATGGGCTCGGAGTTGCAAAATTGACACATAGG
>FIZR01017122.1:0-10434 GCA_900060175.1 Ferrisia virgata
AGAGATGACGAATGCCGCTAACCGTAGCTCTTCAGGTCTTTTTGGAGGGCAGCCACGAGCATCTCAAGTTCTGAAGTATGGTTGGATATAGTAAATTTTGACCGTGGATAACACAAAAACTATGGTAGATAGAATATTGAAGCTTTTTCTAATATATAAGACCATTGATGAGCTTAGTGGCGATTTTTTGAAAATCAGCATTGCCACTTTTTTTAATGTCAAAAATCAGCTGGATAAGTTGAAAAATGACATTTCTCTTCAAACAGGACGCTCAAAAATTCTGAAAAAATTCTATAAAGTACAGCTTTACACGTTGATTAACATATGAAAAAATCAAGATGACGTTTTTTCGTATTTTCGATTTAAAAATTTTCAAAGGTCGGAATTGTGTAAATTGGTTTATTTTCATCAATTTCACTTCGTATTCAAAATAGAAGTAACCGGTTGTAACTTGTTCATCCTTCATAAACTGTCATAATAGTAACACTGTGATTCAGGGGTACCAAATGCGAAATTCTGATACTGGAAGTTTTTTTTTCAACTCCATTTGATAACTTCGCATTTTCGTGCATATTAACGGGTGTTGAGTAGAGTTAAAATAGTTTTACCGACTTTTTTTTGTTTTCAATATGAGGTGAACTTGATGTAAATAAATCAATTTGCACAATTTGAAAAAAAAAAAAATGTGTTTCTTGCAATGTTAGAAAATTTTTAAATAGTAAATACGAAAAAATGCCATCTTGATTTTTTTAACACGTTAATCAGCATGTGAAGTTGTACTTTACAAACTTTTTTCAGAATTTTTGAACGTCCTCTTCATAGGTAAATGTTATTTTTCAACTTTTTCAGCTAATGTTTTGGAATTGAAAAAAGTGACAACACTGATTTTCATAAAATCAAAAAATCGCCATGAAGCTCATCAAAAGCCCTACATATAAAAATAAGTTTCAACTTTCTACCTAGCATCGTTTTCGAGTTATTCTCGCTCAAAATTTATCATATCCAACCTTACTTCAAAACTTGAAATGCTCATGGCTGCCCTCCAAAAAGAACTGGATAGCTACGGTTTGCGGCATTCGTCATCTCTCATCGAGGTCTACCCACATGAAAAAAAAAACAGAAAAAAATCTCGACCCCCCCCCCTCTTACTACTGTGTATACGAACTGACATGAAATGAACCTGTATTTAGACAAAAATAAGCTTGGTTTTCATTTTTTCTAGCTCCTTCCCCTTCTACGATTCAGCTGCCTTTCTTAGAAATGCACGATCTCCTTTTCCATTGCTTCTACGAAAAAAATTTTCAAATAAAAGTTTTTTCTTGAAGGATTCTGTACATTTTTCATTATTACAAATGTAGCACACGCATGTTTTCAAACAAGTTATCGTAACTCATCGCAGATTTACTTTAACGACATGGGAACGATTTCAGATAGCTTTATTTTCATTCCTGAACATGCTGATGGCATCACTTTCAGGAACAGATGGATAGTTTCAGAGATGTTAATAGGTGGCGTTATTAGGACACTTTATCTTACACCAGATAAAAAGTTAAAACGCCAATAATTGGTAAAAAAAAAAATCAATTACGTTCATAAATTTACGATGAAACCCTCTGATAAGTCTAGTATTGCGTGGAAGGGTATGAAAATAAAAGTGGAAAGGAAGTGAAAGAAAAGTAATGGCTGATTTTATGGATTTAATTTGAAATGTTGAGTACAAAATAAGTATTGACTTTGTAGTTTGAGTTTCGAGTAATGTTCAACTCTATAATAATTTAGTGGTAAAATATTCGAGCTTATGCAGTGATGCAATTCTCAACTTTGAAAAAAAAGTCACATTTGAATGTCAATGTGAAAAAATTGCATGAAAAATTGAAAAATTGATGGGTTACTTTCTGAAGGGTGTGCACGGTTAAGGAGGTCGAATTTTCTTCCTGAAGCTTTTTGAACGATTCCAAGGCCGAAAGGTGGATTCTATCGAGAAAAAATTTAAATCAAAATTTTAGACCTCCATCGCGTCTATTTCCCGAGATGTAGGCAAAAACCTGTTTTTCAGTTTAATTTTTTTCCTCATCTTAAAATTAAAATAGGAAATTGAAATTTTCGTTGCGACTTCATACCAATGGGATGTATAAACAGTATTTTTTTCAATTTTTTCCAATGATTTTTCTTTTTGCTTAAATGCGGATTTTTTTTGTATTGTACCAATGTTTCCATACTAGAATATCTCGGAGTTGGATTCAAAATTTTGATGGTCAGAAATATTAAAATTTACATGTGTTTGTCAAAAATATGTATGCTCGAGCGAAGGGTGAGTGAAAATTGTGGAATAAATGATATTTATAATCGTCAAAAACGCTTGACATTTTCGAAAATATTTGAATGATTTACACAGTTTCCCAAGATGGTAGTCCTTTTTTGTGGAAGGTTCATGGGGGTGGGGGTGATGATGTCCAACCTCCTACCGGTGGAAAGCGCTTACCATGAAGCTCACAACATAGTTTGAATCATTTCACTAACTTCTACCAATGAAAAATAATGTAATGCACTGGTCACTTATTCAGAAACATATTATTATATATTTACATTCTGGTTCGAAAACGATAAAATAACTACCTAAATGCTTAAATTTTATAAATTAATTCTAATCAAGGTATTTGCAAATGTTTTTGATTTACTGGTTTCGTCAGAATTTAAAAAATTGGGTTGATTGGCCGAGGCTGATTCCTCCATCCTGATTGATGAAGGAAGTTGGAATTTGGTTTCTAAATCTCCCAATTCAACTTCCTTCAAAAATGATTGGCTATTTAAACATCATAGTTCGTTCGATTTGAAAAGGACATTGCCCTATTAGTCGGCATCATACGTGTACAGATTGGCTACAGACCATTGTTTTCTTTTTCAATTTCACGATTGCCCTACGACAGGTGAAACCAAGACAGAAGATAATGAAGAATCGTTATGATTCTTTTTTTTTGTTTTCGTTTGGAAAAAAAAATTATCATAATTTTGAAGTATAGATAACTGAAGTCATGATGTTTCATTTACAATTACCCTGATGAACATTATGATTAAAAAAATAAAATTATGAAATATAACTATAGTGCGTAATTCGTTTAATAACTTAAATTAAACTAAAGAATAGTAGCAAGAAATGTTATCCCATTTACACTGGTTTTTTGGAAGGGACAAAAATTAACGAGAACTAATTAAGATGAAAGTCAAAAGAAACTCAAAAGAATCTAATTAAAAAAATATTACTTTTTTTGTTATATTATTGATAAAATTGAAAGTTTATATAAAAAAAAAACTTCAAGAAATGCTTCTTCATGTTTAGAGATTTCAGGCGTTCAGAATATAGTAAAGTGACTCGTTATCAAAGTGTAATATCGGCCAAATTTTTTTCCAATGTACATTCTTTTTATGGAACAATGTAAAAATTCAAGTTTAAGGTTTCAAATTTTAACCAAATATTTTTGAAATGAAAGTCGTAACGTATTACGAAACCTCGTCGTCTTATTTGATGGAAAACAAAAATGAAAATGAGAATAAGCCTAACTTTTAAATATATCTTGTAAAAATCTTTCTCGATTTTGGCTAGGAGTAAAATCACCATCTCCATCCACATCGTATTCCATCACATCTTCATAACCTATTCCTCTACCTAGCCCTATTATTCCTTTTGGGTGTTCGCATATGAGTAATTGTTCAGTGATCGGCTTACTTTTATATTCTGTCTCTGACCATAGATATACATTATTCACATATTGACAATATGCTCTATAGACTTGCGTCCAACCTTCGAATACGGCTAGTTGTGTGCACATCTTATCTAAAATCCCCTGTGGTGCTGAATTGCAGAAGATCATTCTGAAAATTTACGATTGTATTAATATTATCAGGTATCATAGAGAACCTCGGTGTTTATTCACTGTCCTTGCTAAGGTTAACAAAAAATACATCTTAGCTCTTATTAAAATACTTGTTTTTTTTTTTTGATTTTGAGTAGTTGGTCACTAAGAAAATCGCAAAAAACTACAAAATTATCGTATTTAAAAATGTTTTTCTTCAGAATTAATTACGATTATTTATCAGGCTCGTCGAATAAGAAAAAAATTTACCTAAAATTCGTATTTAGTAGGTCAAACTACCTCGCTAAATGGTTACTTTATATCTTAATTTTACTTAAATTTCGGATTTGAATTTTTTTTCAAAGTTATACTTGTAATGTGTTGATACCTAAAATTGCATTTTAAAGAGTTGAGTGACATGAACGAGAAACATACTTAATTTGAGATAATGTTGCTTGGCTAAAGACAAATCTGAGTTTTAAGTCATGATTAAAGCTTTTCATTTCATTTTCGGCGTTCATTGCCATCGTAGATAACACTTTTGAATGAATTACTTTTTTTTTTTTTTTGTAAAAGTAATTCATTCAAAAGTGTTAGCTGAGTTTTAAGATTTACAAAATGACCGAATGGCCTATTTTACGCGACTGAGTGTTGTAAAAATTCATCATACAAGAAATATCCTTCAAAATAAAGTAGGGTAGTTCAGGTGGTCCCCGTGTAGAAACGGGTGATAGAATTTCCCCATGGCTCTCTCTACCTGTCGTAAGAGGCGACTTGAAGAGAACCAGGGGAACCCTTTTCTTCCTCCTGATCTATAGTAGTGCACTGTTAATGTTTTTATTCACTATTCGCATATCAACATACACAAACAGTTCAGACTTCTCCACACTGAGAGGGTAAACTGGTTACCACTGAAGGATTTGCAAGCCCACAGTGGTCATTTTCACAAGAAACACCTAATAAATGAGATAAATTTAAACGGCCCTGAGTTCCAGCGCCCCTTAAATTGCGAAGCGGTGCTACGAATATCCGTTTGCACTAATCAATTCAATTGTGTGAAGATCTGCAAAATAGGCACTTGGAATGTACATGGCCTTAAGACTACAGGTAAGTTAGCTGTAGTCGAAAATGAAATGAAAAGATTAGAGTTGCTGATGTTAGGAATCAGTGAAATCCACTGGAACATCGTTGGCAAATTTACATCAGTTGAGAGAAACCTTGTCTTTTCGTCTGATAAAAGAGGCCACACAGGAGTATCAATCATATCAGATGGTTGGTACAAACACGTGATGTTAGGTGCAAAGGTCATAAATGATCGGATGGCAGGTGTCAGGATTGATGCAGTTCCATTCACCATAAGTGTCATCCAAGCATATTCCCCAACCAGTGCAGCACCATATGAAGAAATTGAAGAATTCTACAGTGTCCTTGAAGAAACACTGGCTACACTGCCAAGAAACAACATAAAACTGGTACTGGGAGACTTTAATGCCAAAGCTGGGAAGACTGATAGCAGTGACGCGTACTATGGAGTAGTTCGTAGTCATGGTCTGGGAACAAGGAATGAACGCAGAGAAAGGCTTTTCCAGCTCTGCGTGGAAGAGCAACTTGTACTGGCGAATAGCTTTCTCCAACAACGTGACCGTAAGCTATACACGTGGAAGTCATGTCATGGTCACACTCGTAATCAAATTGACCACATTCTAATCCAGAGAAAATGGAAATCGTCGATCATTAGAGCCAAAACATATCCAGGAGTTGATGCGGCATCAGATCATCAACTTCTGGTGGCAGGAGTATGGCTGCAAATCCATGTGAAAAGGCCAAAAAAGAAACATGAACTTTTCTCACCAATGCTGAATAGAAGAAGGTGGTTGCCAGGATAAATATCATGTATTCGGATATAAATGATTCAAACACTATACAGGAAGACATCAGAGCCAAGATTACTCGTGCACGTGAGTCAGGTATTAAAGAAAGAGAACTTGTGTTAGAAATGAAGCAGCCATGAATAACAGAGAACACCCTGCTGATTATAGAGCAGCATAGGCAAGCCAGATGTTGGGGCGACAATGAAGAATATAGGCTACAGAACAGATCAGTCCAGCAGTGTTATCGTAGAGACAGAGAAGCCTACTCCAGAACTCACGAGATCAAGAAAGATGACGGCACAGTTGTGTGGAATACTAGAGGAATCCTGGGCAGCTGGAAAACATACTGTGAGTGGTTGCATCAAGACAGTGGAACGCCAGAGGTAAACCAACTAGTTCCTACTGTCGGAGTAACAAGTGAAGATGAGCCAAACATTCTACTTGATGAAGTTAGAGAGGCGGTGATTGCGATGAAAACACGCAAAGCACCCAGTTGCGGTAGTATTGAAGCTGAATTATGGCAAGCTCTTGGTGAAAATGGAATCAAATCAGTATGGAAACTCAGCAATGTGATATGGCAGAGACTTGGATGGCCTACTGAATGGTGTAAGTTGGTGCTGATTCCTTTGCAGAAGAACAGAGATGCAAGATTATACTCTAATTATCGAACAATCACTCCAATTCCACTCGGCAGCAAAGCCATGTTATGAATTCTAAAAAACCGGATCAAGGCTTATCTACACAGGCAAATTTCACCTGAACAAGCTAGGTTCGTGGAAGAAGCACAAGGGAACAGATAATGAATGTCCGACAAATTATCGAAGTGATGCGTTTCGTAGATTTCGCCAAAGCCTTTGACTACGTGAATTGGAAGAAGCTCTTCAGAGTTTTAAGAGAGATAGTAGTCTCTGCTCGTATAGTAGATTTGATGGAGTCCCTATATGAGTTCAATTCTATGGTGGTGAGAGTTGATGGTGAAGAATCTGAGGTTTTTCAAGCGGAACAGGGAGTGTGTCAAGGATGCATATTATCCCCGCAGTTATTCAACATCCATAGTGAGCACATAATTCGCGAGGCTCTAGAACATTGGACTGGTGGTATTTCTGTTTGAGGAAGAGGAATCTCTAATCTGCAGTGTGCAGATGCTACAACCTTGATTACTTGGGATGAAGTGGAAATGTCGGAACTCGTACCAACTTAATTTTGTCTTCCGAATTAAAGGAAAAATTAACAAAAAATTTTGTGATCTCAAAATTATTTGGCTTCGATTAGTTTAGTTCAATTTTGGAAAGGAAGGAGAGGAATTTATCAGTTTCGTCTGTGTGGTCAGGCATGTCTAAGTTGGTTGTCTGGATTTTCAAGTTATTGTGGATTTGATTGAGATTTAGGCACGATAAAAGAAGGTGATGCACTGAGATAGGTTCGGCATAGCAGAAATCTGCCTACTTGTCCCTCCTTGAAATTATCAACATCAGTTTATTACAAAGAGGACTTAGAGTAAATAATCCTATGTGTACAAAGAAAAAGAAGCATATGGGTGACGAAGGTGGGGTTGGTGCTTACGAGACCCGGCCCGTCCTGGATGTTGATTCCGCGAATCGTTTTTCATTTGTAGCTAGATTTCCTAGTAAAATTATACGTGGTTTCCTCCATCAACCTAGCACAAAACTCTAGTTTCCTTCCTTTTTCTAAATAATTACTCATTTAGTTTTTGTAAACTAAACGAGTTCCTTGTTTTTGTTCTTTTTGTACGCACCCAATTCTAGATCTTAAAGTACGTATCGATTTTCTGATTCGTATGAAGTAAATAATTTTCAACAAATGGTATTTCGATTAGCCTTTTTAATTTATACCAATTTTGTAGTTATCCTTCGAAAGTACCAATCCTTATAGATGGCCCAATGCTATTACAAATGTATGGAAATAATTTTTTCACAATTTTCAAGCGCATAACCACTTCCCATCTGCATATCAAAGGAAGATGTTTATTAATATGTAAAATTATGACTATCATTATATCACTTACCCTTTAAGAATCTGTAAATGATTTTCGTACGTTATACCTTGGCCCATACACGTCGTTATGATGTGAGCAGTCATCATGAAACATAAAACCGCTACGTTAAATTTTGTCATCGTGGCGAAGTCTTGGTAATCGAAAATAATACTTGGGATCGATCGATATAATGTCCTATAGTAAACTGTCTGAGAGGTGTTGTAAACCCGTGCTTTTTATTCCTTTTTATTACTACCCAATCGCGGTACAAAATTTTCGTATTAAAGCGCTGAATTTTTCAGTATTTTTTGCATAGATACGTAGGCTAGGTACCTATATTATATTTAAACAAATACGAATACACAAGTATACCAGAAGTTGTTGAGAAATGTAAAGAGAACAGTGATGAGCATCATTGTTTTTGCTCCCAACGTTACGAAAAATCACGTACATGTATATTGATCTGTCGACGTATGTTCGCGTAGTATTCCAAGTTTGCATTAAAGCACTGATCAACAATGGCGTAAATGTTGGCGTTGAATCATTAAATAGGCGATGTTTTAATACGTACGTAAATTTTGAAAATGCCAGGTTTTAGCTAGATACTAGGTATCTAGTACGTATTACGTGTAGTTTTTGTCTGGTAAATATCTGTATACGCGTATTTTACTTGTTATAATGTCATCAGTTCGTTATAGAAACAGTTGAAGTTGGTGCTCATTGAAATATTGTTCGTAAGAACGTACCTATTTTTCAATTTTACAAGCGAAATATGTATACGTCTGCTTACTGCGTTGCGTTGTTATGAGGAAACATCGTGAGTCTTTTTCGTCGAGATGTTTATGAGGAGCAAAACGAGTGAACAATGCTTGTCTTGATGATTTTTTATTATAAAAATAATACATATATAATAGGCTGTATAGTCCAGTCAAGTTGGAATTTTTGTAATAGGAAAATTTATGGCCAGCATTTTTTTTCATTGTAATGTTAAACAACACTACGTATCCAAAATCGTATAACTTCTCCCCCTATATCAGTATTTTTTGTGACCACTAAATACGTTTTTCGCCAATAATTTCGTTTCCAAATGAAACACAGGAAAAAAATCAAATGAAAAAATGTAGCCAATTAAATTTTCAATTAAAAAAATCATGATGTTTTTTCTTCTAAAATTGATAGAAACACTTTAAAATGAGTTTGAAAGGGGCGCCTCATATTCCGCGTGATGTTGTTGTCGCGTCGCGAGAGCCAGTGGCCAGCGTTCGCAGATACACGGGCTCAATTCTTTTCCAGCATGCAAAATTATTTATTTCAGTTTCAAATCAATAATAATAAATTTTCATTTTTCTACAGGTAGAACTGCTTGAAAAGAGCTTTTTTTGAGTGCTGAAAGTAACAAAGCAGATAAGTAGCTAAATACCTGATTATCTATAAGGTGAAGTACCAATTATCAGGCCCAAATTAAGAATATGCGAAACCCGGGGCTGGTAGCAGTTTTGAGAGCCGACGTTTTCCTCTCACACCTCTTCCCTCTCCCCACAAAAAATTTTCCATTCCTCTTTTGTAAGCATATAAAATTCAAAGTGTTGATATCAAAAAAATTTTTTGCGAAACGAACTAGGTTCAAGAAAGCAATATGGACTTTTTTTAGAAAGGGAGTAAAGGGGTTATAAAAAATGTCAATTATAAGTGTAAAATTTTCAACTCAAATGCTGTTTTTTCTCCTCTTGAACAATGGTGATTGTTGGTGGTAAAATCGTGGACGCCACAGCAATGAATTTCGCACTATTGCATTAACTGGTTGATCAAAGTTTTGAGTTATTTTAAAGATAGAAATAATAAAACTCGAGATAGAAAAAAACAAGTGATAACTTTTTTGCCCGAGCGGAGTGAGGACGATAATTTCTCTATATTTTCATGCGCAGCACTTTTTTTCACCGATTGAAAAAAATTGTATTTAAATTACCGAAAAAGATTCCTAAAGGGAGGCTTAGGGCAGCAAATCCCCTAACCCCCCTCTAATCCAGGCCTACCAATTATGAATCACTTTTGTTCACCGTTCCAAAACTGGCCAAATTATGATTTTTTTCCGAATCGAAAATGCCATATGATAGAATGGAGGTTTAACATTACGAAGGAATAGTTTTGAAATTTTCATCTGGTATCTATAACAGGTGCAAAAATTTAAAAAAGGAACTTTTTGGGGAATTTTTAAAAAAGGAACCAAATGTGGTCACCCTCAACTAAAAAGTATCTAAAATAAAAATTTTTCAAAAAATGGTGGATAGAGGGGAAACGAGAAGGTTTATCCCCCTCCCCCTCGTATGTTCTTACAAAAATAAAATTACCCTTGGTTACTCATTTTTTGACCTTTAATTCCAAGTGTTGTGTAAAATTTCTCCTTCATTGTGTGAACAGAAAAGTTGAAGGTAAGAAAAACAACCAAAAAACCCACACCACCTTTTTTTTTTTTAGTAATAAAAGGAAGGTAGTCACCCCCTCCCTTCAGTCCTACATTCCCCTTCACTGCATATTTTGATATTTTTCTACTATAAAAAATATGAGAAATAATATCTTGCACTGGCCGTATTATAGTAATTTTTTTTTCTTTCTGAGTTCTTTTATTAGACAGAGGATTTTGAAAATTTGTGATGGTTCATCAGGAATGGTTTCAGAGTTTTCTGGTATATTTTGTTTTAATCGTATTGTTTTGAGG
>FIZR01017123.1:0-10837 GCA_900060175.1 Ferrisia virgata
GATCGTATTGTTTTGAGGTTAGTGCAGTGAAACAGGAGGTGTTTAACAGTAATTTCTTCTGAATTGCAGAACTGGCAATTTGGTTTGGGAGTTTTTAAGAAGAGGTAGTTATGTGTGAGTTTGGTGTGTCCTATGCGAAGTCGGGTGATAATTATTTCTTCTGAACGATTTAGATGGAATAAGTGTTTCCAGGGTTTTTCGGGGTAAGTTGCTTTTTTGATTCGTGAGCTTACATAGTCGATTTTGGAAAAACAAAAAATAAGATTCGATTTTACTGAACGTTTTTTTTCAGAAGTAGTGACAGATGTGGCCTTGCATTTTTCACACAATATTATAGCTCACCTATCTCCTAGAACTCACTTTTGCAAAAATCTCATTTTCGAAAAAATAATTACACAGTCGGTTTTGGGAAGAGGCTATACAAGTATTAGTCTGCCTTCCTCTTACCTGCCGCAAAGTACTACAAAAATTATATCATTATGACGTAAATGACTGTAAGTAAAAATAAAAAATAATCAAATTATGCGATTTATAGACATACTCATGACTCATCGTAAATCATAAATACAAAACTCGACCCTCAAAACACAGCAATTTTATTCAATTTGAAAAAACACGTATAGATAGGCATAGCAGATATACGTATCGTACAGATGATTGGATCGCAGTAGACACGATGATTCAAAAGAACGATACAGATGAAAAGTAAAGGCTGTTAACGAATTCAACTCACATTACACAGCTTTTGCGAACGATTACTCTTCGACGCGTTTAATTACGAAGGAGTGCGGATACATACGCGTACCGTACACATACCACTAGGCCTATATTTCTACGAAATAATCGGACCTAGTAGGACTACATTCCTGAGAGAATACGATTGCGTTTAGATCCAGATCACGCTTATGTATTAAACTTATGATGGTTTTTATCCATACGGCGGAAAAATCTTTAAAAAACCAAACAAACCGGAAAATAAACGTTTGCGGAGGCAAATTAAGCGAAGAAAAAAATATTTTCACGTATCATTTCGAAATAGAAAGATATAGAAAAAGAACAGGTTAAAATACGACAATATGCTCACGAACCAGCGATCAGATTTAATATTCAAGCGTCGTATGTGAGGGGAAAGATTGCTTTCTTTTTTTTTTTTTTTTTTTTTTTTTTTGTTCCTCTCTCATTATTTTCGACGTTTGGCAACATTGAACTGGAACAAACTACTAAGCTTTTTTTCTATGTTTCTTTCTTTCTAGTTTGTAAGTATGAAGTACTTTACTCATCTTTGTACGAACAATACGCGCGCGTATCCTTTTCAAGCGTTCGACTATATGCACTATGTCGGAGATAAAAAGGACATACGCGATGGGCCACCTGTGGCCTAAATTTCCGGTACACTGGTTGCCTACGGTAAAAGGCCCTTTTTCTATGTATTAGTCGGCTTTGTCGTATGTAAGGTACATACGTTCGCAATCTCGGCCTCGGTCGCCATCGTGTACATGAAGTACTTAGTATACTTACTTCAACGTACGAATAGTTAATCTTGAGATGGTATTCAGAACACACGTTTAAAAAGTTTACACAATATGTAGTCTTTCAAACAAAGCAGCTTTTTTCTCGAGTTGGGATTATTTTATCGCCGTTTCGCCCATACGACGTACCTACTCGTATTATTGGAAAAAGCTCACGCTTATGACTGATTCGACACCAATTTTTCCATTCACATAAGTAGATACGTGTAGGTACTATTTAGTAGTACTCTCGAAGGAATTTTCTATTGGAAAATTCGTTTTTCAAATGAATAGCTGCGGTATTCTGAGCGCTGGCAAATACCAACAAGCGCGTATGTAATAAAGATTTCATTTTTAATGTTGAACTGACCGACCTCAAATACGCAGCAATTTATTATTCGACATGATTGAATGTTTAACATCAACAGTACAACGAGATGTTGTTAAGCTTGTGTACGTCGATGTACTAAAAGGAGATATCGCTTAGGGTAATTCTGAAGTGGATTTAATTCTTGAAAAATCTCATCGCATTGTGTAAATATTTAGTACAATTTATTATGATGGCGCGGTTAACGTTATTAGTATACAGATATATGTATGTAGCATACGTTGCGTTGTATTGATTTTAAAAACCGGTGCTTAAAGTGTTATCACTTCATTACCGTTAATCTACAAGCTAACGAGAGCCTGGTTTGTTATTTATAGAAGGTATTTTTCGCCACCTAAAAATTGATCTAACCAAACCATCGTAGTGAAGAGAATTTATACTCTAATGGAATAATCAATTTTACGATTACAGATTTTACGTATTTTTTCTTCACTAATGTTTACGCTTACTTCGTTGGGATTTTGTGTCGTATTTGAACCTTATTCGAGCATAATACGTACTACGTATGTACAGATGAGGATTACCTGATGAAAGATTTCAACAATGCACATACGTTCTAAATCTCAAGTAAATAAAAAAAACGTTAATGAACACGAAGCAAAATTGAGGAGGCTGTCATTACTCCATCATAAATTAAACCTTATAAATAAAGTTCACACAGCTGAGTAAAAATGGTAAATCTGCTCGACAAAAGTTCTAAAACTAAGTATCTGCTGAAAATTTGTTTCTGTAGTGGCTCGTAGCTGTCTACTAAAAATTTGGCACCCTATAGCTCTTTCCTATATTTTCATGATTAAAAATTCGCAATCAAATTTTTTCCAACTTACATCAAATTCGCGTTCCGTAAGCCAAATTAGACCTAATTATATCTGGGCAGTTTTCGAGTTCAATTTTATAAGTATTTTCGAATTATTTGCAAACCTTACCGGAAATTAATATATTTTGGTTAAATTAAGATCTCTGATGCGCATTAGGATTTTTTTTTGTTCTTCAGTAGAGGTAGAGAGATACAGATAGATATTGAAATGAATATCTGAAACCTCGTAAAGGCACATTTAGGGCAACTACAAAATCTATTTGCCAAATTTCGACTACGTAGCTAAATTCGAAGGAGAAACTCGAAAAATAAGAAAAACCGATCAAAAACCCACTTTTTGGGTGGCTGCGAGGGGGTACAAGGGAGCTGAAAAAATCTACATACAGAGTTTCAACCATTAGCTCAACTTAAAGAATGAAAAAACTGCCCATGTACAATTTTTTTCGGTGATGGAAAGGGGTACAATGAGGCTGAAAAGCCAGATCTTTCGGAAAGCACATCTACGGCTCCTACATAACAAATTTCAACTACTTAGATTAGTTTAGAGGGGAGATAGGGAGGAGCACCATTTTTCAAGGTCAGAAAAGGGAAAAACCCTCGTATTTCCTCTCCTAATTGACCTAGGAGACTGATTTTTGAATATGTTATATTGGCTCAAAAAGGAATGCAATTTTTGCCCCTCAGCCCCCTCCAAAATTTGAGCATAACTGACTTTTGACCCGAAGTAATCCCCACTCAAAAATGTCAAATTCGCCGCCAATCGAAGCCTACTGCCCAAATTTGACCGATGTATTCCTTTTGGGTCGCGATTCACCAAGATTACTTTGATTTGATTATCATACACGAATTTCAGTGTTCAAACCATCAATTTGGCCTTGATTCGCCACATACGCGTATTAATTTTATTAAATTTTTGATGCATAGACTGGGCACGGGTTAAGAATATTTTTTCGAACACAAATTTTCAGGATTTTAGTTCGAGAACAAATGAAGAGATTTCTGGTGGGCTTTGTTCAAAATTCTCTCTCAAATCGAATCAGTATAGCATTCATTTTTATTTACCAAAAGAGTACCATCTCCCTCCTCACCTCTCTCCCTCTAATTTAGAAATGGCGAAAAGCCTATCATGAAACGGTTCGAAATTCCCTTGAAAATATTTTGAACGCAAAAACTCCTCGCATCTTGCTCTTTCCCCTCCATTACAATTTGCGATGACGAGAAAATATATTTTTAGAAGAAAAATTGCTAAACTATACATAAATTTTACATCAAAAACTGGAATAAAAAATTTGTTTTTGCAGAAAATTTTCAAAGTTCATATTGTTGAACTAATTTTAAAACTTATTATATTTACTACTTAGTTAAATATAAATCCACATTACTGCACTGATAAATCATTGAAGCCTTTTTTAGCGCCTTAGGAATTCCCCCCCCTCTACCTCCACAGATTTATATGGTTAACCAAAACTGATAATATTGATATCGTCATAAAGATGAATCAAACTTTCTAAATACATCTAAATGGTCAGATGTTTTACTTAACTCCAACCCTTTAAGTAACTCTTTCCAGGCTGGGTATGGCGCTCAAAAAAAATTTTCGGACATCTGGAACAGTTTCGCAATAATTTCAAAGTCTGAAGAAGAATAAGAGGCTGTCAATATTTAACCAGTCAATTTTCAGAACCTAAAATTCACATCCTATTATTTTTTAAATAATTCCAGTTGCTGGAGATCAGTTCATCATTTTCACACGACCCATGCTGTTTCGCTTATTTACTATTCACTCAAAGGTGAAATTCGAAAAGAAAAAAGATATTTGAGGCCGAATGATAATTTTTACGTATATTAAAAAAAAAAGAAAAGACCAAACAGAAGGATAGGCACAATACATTTATCTGATGGTAAAAAAATTTAACCAAGGTAAAATAAACGACTGAGCACTATGTGAACGACACTACACATTTACAAAACCTACAAGTCCGAACGGTCAAAGCACACGAGTAGAGAGAGCGACGATATCCACAACGACCACCAACATGAAGACGAGAAATTCATTGTTTGAAAAATACCTCATCACAGTCGTACGTACTGTACCTACAATTCCAGGTATGCATACCGTTAGAACTACATATTACGACGCAATATAAAAATCTATTTGATATTATTTACCGTCTGTTCGCACGCTGTGAGATATTTAGTACGATTTACTTTTGTATCAGAGACCATCAACTATTAAAATAAAGCCAAAGTTACCTTTACATACAAACAAAATACGTAATTACGCATGCAATGCAAGGCGACTGCACGAAGGAGAGAGGAAAAGGATTTTAAAAATTTTTTCAATTCCATGAAAGGCCAATACGAATTAAACCTAAACCTATACCATCGTAGACCTAGTTAGTATACTTGATTTCGCCATCCCCATAAATATCCATCTATTCATTTTAAACTTTAAAATAGGTAGTAGCTAAATATTACGTTTACATATCGTAGATGCTATAACGACGAACGTACAAGACGACAAAACCATTCGGCGTGTAATTTAAATTTGAAAAGGGCATATTGCGTAACATCTGTACAACGCGTGCTGTGTACATAAAGCACTTTTCGTCTTCGTGTCACCCTCCACCTATTCGCCTTCTCTTTCCAGTACCGCTTTTCCGCCGCATCGAAGTGACTTAATCGTGTGCACCAGAAACTTTCTACCGACGTAGGTAGCTTTTTCCATCCCAATTCGAATGTTAGTATTCTTCTTTGAGTATAAAGCGAAGATTCGATGCGATGTTCTTTCGTATACATTCGTATACATACGTACGACGACGAAGACGACGTTTCAAAGTTAATCGACTTGAATTCGAATATGCTGAGTTGGATCAACGCGCACATATCTATATCGTTACCGTGCTGTAATATTCCATTTTATGGCAATATTCGTCAAATGAGACGTGTTTTTCGCTAACCATAGCAAAAAAAAATGACTCATCGGTCTCGCCGAAAAATTTTTATCTTCTTCAAGTACCTAACCTATCATCGCTAAAGTAATCCTCGTAAAAAAATCAAAAATTATGAAGTATCAAATCGATTTCCTATCGCTAGAAATTTAACATTTAAATTATTTATAAACCTCAAATGTGACTTCATTTCAACGATTATGAAAGACAATTTTACGAGCTGATGTTGCGAAATTTTTCTATACTGAAAATATTGTAAAAGAAAACCAGAAATGTTGATTGGACATTCCTAGATAAGCATAAGCAAAATGTCTTTGAACTCGGATTTTTTAAATTCTCACAAAACATTATTGCGTATCTCTGAAAAAAATTTTAAGTTCAAAAAATTTCCCTTATCCCACTCTTCTCACTTAAAATATCGAAAAAACATTTTTTTCAACAAAAATTTTGTATTTACGCGTATTTGAGGAAAAAAATCATGATTTTAATTCAAATGTGTAGAGGAATGACGGGTCTATCGACACGAATTTTTCCAAAATTTCCCAATCCTTAGGAGGGTAGAAATTGACGAAACAAAACTTCGAATTGCTGCAGCTGCGGACCCTAGGGAGGTACATTATATTTTTTTCTTTCATAAAAATACGTGTTTCGAAGAGTATAATTAAAAAATGCTTAAAAATACATTTTTCTCAGAAATTATGGCTAATACACTAAAAATAAATAGAAGTAAAGTTGTTCAGCGTGAAATTTTATATCAGATTTCGCCATTAAAATTTTGACTGAGGAACATAATTGCAAAAGTGCGAACATGGGGGCATGAGGCGTACATGGTCAAAATGCGAAAAAAAGGTTCGAACGAAATATAAACACCGGATTCGTATTCAGCGTGTTTGAATTAGTCGAAAAACACTCCTTTCCCAATTTTCTGATCCATTTTCACAGTAAGAAAAATTTTCAATGTTGTTCACAGAAGTCAATTTTAAGTACAGTGGCAACTTTCATATTAATATCAAACAACGACTTATAAGAATAGTTTTGAAATTTTGTACATTTACTATATGTGTCGATATAAAATCGTAGGAAAGTTACACTAAATTTTTTCGGGCTGGTTTTGAGGCCCAGGAGCAACCCCGCCTCCAAATTTGGAGCTATACCTATGCTGGTGTCGTTTTCGCATAAATCTAACGTCCTGAATACAATAATGAAATCAGGTTCGTTATACAACCTTAATTAAAACTTTATTTTGGCCATTGTTACAGGTGCAAAAAATTAGGGGAGATGATTACTGACTACGGTGAGCTGAATGTTGCTCCTTTTGGAAATCTGCAAATGGTGGAATCTCAATAGTTACGAAATAAACCCAAAAGAGTGTGATAAAAATTCCAGCTTCCTAACTCAATTTTTTCAGCTTGCAAAACTCACTTAAAGTTCAAAAATTTTCTAAAATTTTTTAAAAATCGAATAAAAAAAATTTTAAATTCCTTTTAAAAAAAAGAATCATTGTACACTTATGTTTGAACTCAAAATGATCATTGTTGCGGATAATTTTGGCCATTTGCCTTTTTTTCAGTTTTTTTTTTATTTCTTTTTTTACTTTTTTGCACAATTTTCTGAAAAACAAAAAAGGAAATTTTTTTGAGAAATGCCCCCTTAGAATGGATTTAAAACATCAATTCATTTTTAACGTTCTTCTCTCCATTTTTCAAAATAAACTTGTTAAAAATTGAGAAAATGATTTTTTGAAAAAATATCACAAGGGACACATTTCATTTATTTTAACCTCCCAAAGGCAATTCTCAACTTTTTTTTTCTTTTTTTCAGCCATTTATACTGCATTAGAACTAGTGAAAAGGGCAAAAGTGGGAAAAACAGATCTTAAATGGACGAAGGTAAAGTGTACCCGGTCAATTTTAATAAGAATTTAAGGAGAAAAAAATACATATAATAATGTGAAAAAATTCTAGAAAAACACGAAAAAAAGACCATTCTTTAAGCACTCTTGCAAAATCGTCTATGGGAGATAAAATTGAAAATTTAAGCTCAATCATCTAAAACTGATGTCCTAAATCCAATTCGGGAGGGGAGAGGGGCTTTATAAAAAAAAAATAATAATTTTTCAGTTTTTCAGAAAGTCGCAAAAAAACGCAAAAAGTGACATTTTTTAAAAACCTCTGAAAAAAAGTGATCATTTCGAGTTCAAATATGTATAATAATTCCATTTTTACAAAAAAATTTCAAAAAAAATTTTTAATCGATTTTTTGAAAATTTTTGAACTTTGAGTGAATTTTACAAGTTTAAAAAATTGAGTTGAGAAGCTGAAATTTTTGCCACATCGTTTTGAATTCATTTCGCAATCATTGCGATCACGTCGTTTGGTGATTGTCAGTAAGACAAATTTCGGTCTACCCTATTGTTGACCGAGAAGTAACCACAAATATTTTTCAAAATTCGTAATTTCGTTACATTTCATGATACAGTAATACAGACAAAATTTCATCTCAATTGATCAGTTCATTAACCAGTGTCTCAAAAAATTTTTAAATCATTTTATTTTGAAATTTATGAATCTGTAAGAGGCAATATCCATCACAGATAAATTTTGAACATTAAAAATAAATTTAAGCTGTAAAACATCCCATTAAAAATAAGGGGAGTGATGTATCTCCCCCGCCCCCAATATCCCTTTTTGTTTCAAAATTCATTAAAGATGCATAAATCGTATTTAATCAGCTGACGACGAATTTTCTAAGGAAAAAACAAATAATTTCTGCGACGTTTTCATGCTGCTCATACTTCTTGGAAATGGGTTACTACTATGCATAAATTTTATCCACGTAAGTATGCTACTTGTACTCGTATCTACATGTTTGCGTATAACTTTTACCTTCTTTAATCTGTACTTATCTGTCAATCTCTCGTCAGTCATATCACATATACCTGACAATTATTTTATCCGGGATGCCTTTAAATACGCTACTATGCATTTTTCGCACCAATCAAACGCGCTTTAAATAAATAAACGTTTCTCGTCCAACCTCCGACCTACGCTTCCTTATTAAACGCGCGTAAAATTCAACTCGTACGCATTTATTTGCGATCAAAACCTTCGTAGGAGGCGGACAACTATTCATATAAATATAAATAAGAATAAAGCAACGCAACGAGAAAGAAGAAGAGAGCAACGGTAAGAAATATTAAAACGCTAATCTTCGTATACCTATATACGCTTTTTCAAACCTCTCGGTATAATTTTCTTGTTTGACACGATATAATACGTAGACGTACATGTACGTCTACGTATTCTGAAAGGCTAATTTCTCGTCTCCGATATACCTCACACAAACAATCACATCGGATGGTACATATAGAATCACCGCTTTGCGGGTCGTTTCACCGCAAACACGGATTAAATATCTACGCTATTAAAAGTGTCCTCTAGACGCGATGATTTTCTCTACACCATACACCATACGCCATGTCATGCTATGCCAAACCACACACGCACACCACGTACCAGACTCATCAAACTAGCCAATCTTATTGATTAACATTTAAAGATGAGGAAAAGTGAGATACCAGATGGAGATGGAGGAAAAAAAAAGGCGCCGAAAGCGTGACCAGAAATTCGTGTGCGTAATTGGTTATCGGACGGCCACCGCGCCCGCATTTGGGGAACACGTACCTTACCTATAGACCTAGCTTGCATCCACACAGCTGTGGTCTGCGCTTTAGGGTTTAATCGCGCGTACCATGCGCCCGCCAATGACCAATCAACGTTGCTCATCGTGTCTGGGTAATTGGTAAAATACCTCACTTGAATAACTGCCGATAAGTATCTTTCTATGTGGTGCGTACGTTTACGTATATAGTGCGTATATGTATCTATCTCGTATAGGTAAGGTACTTTTATATATGTACCTCTACATAGACCTGCCATGTATATATGTATGCGAGCTTATAAAGAGGTTTTTATTTGACTTGGCGATCACTGTAGATATGCGCTAGGTGGGCACTACATCGCAGCATCGTGCTGTTCTGCGCCGCGTATCTCAAATACAGATAAATTACAGCAGGCGTCGTAGTCTTATATTCTCATCATCTGCCCATCAAAGTCTAAATGATGATGATGACGACGAAGACGACGTTACTATTCCGGCATCTTTCAACCGGTCGGCTTCGGGTACCTAATTGTTTTTTCAAAACTTTGTAGACACGCCAAGATCGTACCGCACTGTACCGTACCTAGCTCCAACTATTCGGACAGCGACAGCTTTAAGGGGTTTTAACCCAACCATTCTGTGGTATACAAATATATTTTACACCAGTTCGATAGGTACGGACTGCAGAGCGGCGCAACGGAAAGGCGGTACGACAAACCTACATAGTCATAAGAAAAATACCGCCGTATATTTGAAAGAAAGTGCTTTATTTATGTCTTAATACTCTCGTACGTACAGAATATATTAAACGTGTTCGCGCATACTAATCAAAATACTTAACAACATACAGAGAGATACACGTATGTAACTATAGTGTAAGTTTAGGTACGTGCGGAAAGGAAATATGTGTCAATGAAATTTATAATAAGTAATATACTGGTATGCTTCCCATCCCCTCGCCCAAAAGGAGGACTTTCCCGGCAGCAGGCAATTAGTTGATAGTCATCGCTTCACTAGTAAGATTGTTGTTATTATTTTCAATTGTCGCTAATTTTTTAACCCCTGAAAGCTTATTTCTAATTAAAGTTTATAAGCTATTTGAAACCTTTTAAAGGGTACCGGATACGTGAAAAAAGGGTGGTATTATTGTATTTGAATTTTAGGAGGTGGCACTTATATTGTGAGTATTCATTCTATGATGGTCCATCTACTCGACAGAATAGTTCAAAATTTGAACTTTGAATTTAAATACTTAATAAGAAATAAATATAGTAGATTTCTAGTTAAACTCCCGGATATTAACTTATCTATGAAAAATTTCAGTAAAAAAGATTATCCCCACCATATCATTAGAAGACAGTATTTTGAAATATTAGATGGTTATCCTGGATATTCCCAATGCTTCACAGACGGATCCAAAATTGACAACTACGTTGGTTATGCTTTCTTTATAAATCGAAAAAAGGAACATTTCATGATCCATAAATACTCATCAATTTATTCGGCAGAACTT
>FIZR01017126.1:0-11076 GCA_900060175.1 Ferrisia virgata
ATGGGTTGTCTGAAAACTTGTTTGAATTGTTAAAAGAGAAGGTAGAGAGTCGGTTTGAATAAGGAATTTTTTGCGATGAGAGTTTGTTTGTGTTGCTTACGAAAAAAAAATCGATACGACCATTTTTCCTCAAGTTGAACATTTTGTATCGGCGGTTAGGTATTGTGACGTCATTGGGGGGGGGGGGCGAATAATTCACGCAAACGGGGTCGCGCTCAGCGAAGAATTTTGTTCTGCTGTTGTGTCGTGTCGTCACAGACCCACCACCAGACGACCAACGGACCTAGGTGCATCGACTTTTCAATCTGGCCTCGTACGTACCATGCATCGTCCTAAACGAGTACAGTGGTTAATGTGTGGCTGGATTAGAAACACCGCAACCAAACGAAACGAGCAAATGTAAGAATTTTAAAATTTTTCCCCAGCTTTGCGAACAAATTACATAACACGACCTAGCCAATATCTATCCGTACGTACTATGCAATGTACATTGCATAAACGTTGTTGGCTGCTACATCGTTACTATATTATCGTACGTCGAGTTTTTGAAATTTTTTACACCAACGCGAACCTATTGAAAAATTATATTCCGTTCACTCTTCAACATCCACAGATGGACGATTTTGACTTTCTAATTCGTATATACATCGATAAAAGTGTACGTTAATAAACTCTGCCATTTTATTATTACGCCTATGTGGAATCTCCTTTCGATTACCAGCACATCGCTCGTGCAGATCTGCTCTATGATGTGGTTGTCATCGTGGTCGATCGAGGTAGTTTATTACATACTACCATGGCAGATACGAATGTAGAACACGTACATGACGACGACCATCACCACTTTTGCTGGTAGTACTTTGTACCTTATGCATATGTAGATGTACGAGTATACGTACCACATACAAGTACGTGCATTTATGTATGTAAAATGAATACATTTATAGGTACGATGTTATATGTATGTGGATACAGGTAATGCGAAATAAAGTGAAATGACGCGTAAACCTAGACCATCCAAGCGGAGAAAGAGGAGACTTTCCCCAATAATAATGATACTTGTAACATTAATACAGGGTTAGCTCTACACCTATTCAAACTATATTCCAAGTTCGAATAAGGCGAGAAACGAAGGAAAAGAAAAGAAAAGAAAAAAAAATATATGCGCATTGATAATCATTTTTGTAAATTTCGATTCCAAAACACCTATCGATGCCAGAAAAGGTACACGTAAATTGCGCCACAATTGCGTCTCTCTCATTTTTACATAGACGAAAAATCTACCAGTACGAACTGGAGAAGGGGGCCAGGGAGCAGCCAGCGGAAAATGATACGACGACAAACAAAATGAAACGAAAACTAATACAGATAGGTGAGTACAGGTACCCGGCACATTATTATGTTACACGATTTGACATTCGGAAAGTGTTGAATTTATTATTATGGAAAAGAGTTCACTAGTTTTACAATGTGTGCGTAAGTATGAAATGTGTGTGTCTCTATGACGGTGGTCTTCGTAGACGATTAGTGGTCGTCGACGTTCGACGTACCCCGTCGTCCAATAATGTGTCATCGATGTGCTTCGTGCATAAAGTATGTAAATTCGCGTGTACGTGTCTCTGTGTGGTGTACGTCGATACACATACTCACATACACAAGCGTGTATAATGAGTACAGTACAATGTACATATACCTACATTACCGGCATCGTAGGTATACATACTTTGTATATAACGCGAGGTTTTTACCTTATTTTTCTTCCAATTTACGACGAGTATACGAGAAAGGAAGGAAGAGAGATTAGTACATTTCGATGTATTATTTATTTTATTATCGACGTCCGTCGTCGTCGTCGTCGTCGTCGTCGTCGTCGTCGTCGTTGTCTTCAGAATAACACACTTTTTACAATGTACACATAAATTGTATCCACATAACGTAAACTTCAGTTTTATATTTGATTCGATTCATTTCAAACAGGTGTATTATTCAATAGGTACACCACCCCCACCCCCAACATACACAAAACTATACCCAATTGAATTAGCACAAGTAAAAGGTCCAAGTTATGGCAGTGACCACTGAAACTCCATTGATCTAGGAAAATTAAGTTTTCAAAGAAAAAGGGAAGCCAAACTGAGAAAATGAGCTACAAACAGACCTCAAAAAAAAAAAAAATCATAAAAAATCATGTTACAAGATGAAACAAAAAGATGACCTGATAAAACGAAAATAATCGAAATTAAGATTTGAAATGACCCATTTTCACGTTTATCAAAAAAAAAATTGCAAAATGTCAAGGTTGATTTTGAAGTACATAATTCGACCGCCCTCCCCTCCTCTTCCACTTGGGACTCCCTACTAAATCTATAATACCGAATTTTACTTTCCCAGTAGCTAAATGTGGAGGACATTACACGACGAGCCAACTCAAATAAAACAGTAAAAATCCCTTAAAAATCTACTAACGGGCGATTGCCTAAATTCAGCCTTCAAAGTAAAGCTTTAACAACTGAAAAAATTCAAGTATCTATTTCGAATTTCAAGTTTCTAGTTTTCAATTTAAACCGTTTTCAACTAGGTTAGTTTCAATTTCAGTTTTCAAATATCCATTTCGATTTTTACGTTTCAGTTTCACCATTTTAATAGTCTTGATAAGGTGTGGTACGTTTGACTATGCTCGCATCAGGCAGGTTCAAAACTAAAAACTAACGAAATAAGATTTTTAGCCTGATTTCTCGTGTCAATATTGTTAACAAAAACGAGACTATTACAGACCATCGACTTAGGGCAAATGGAGGGGGAGGCGGGACAAATATCAACTATATCTCTTTCAAGGCCTTGGAACAGCGTTGAGGCTCCGTTTGATCATGTCAGTTATTTATTCATTGCTCCCCCTCCCCTCGTGGCAATTAAAAATCATTAGCTGAGTTCAATACCAATCAAAATACGTAAAATTTGGGGAAAAGGATTAGATTGGCAACAGATTTTATGCTTTTGAGTGAGGATGATCTTAGGTCAAAATTCATTCATGCCCAAATTTAGCGTTAGTGGTGCTGAGGGACAAAAATCGTAAAAATTGTTCCTTCATGCGTGCATTGAAAGAGAATCTAAAATTGTATAACATATCCAAAAAAAAATTAACCTCTTACATAAACTAGGAGGAAAAAAGTGAGTTTTCCCCCTTTTCGATTTAAAAAAAAAAAAAAAAACTGTTCCACGAATACCACCATCCTTTAAAAATTGAATTATAAGGGGCCGAAATTTCGCATGTGGATTTAGTAGAAGGCCTAAAGGTTCCTATGGGGACCGGGGGGGGGGTTGGATTTCTCATCCATTTAGCACTACCCCTTCGCCCCAAAAAAAAGTGGTTTTTGGCCAATTTTTTCCATTTTTTGAAAGTGTTCCACGCCATCTTCCTTTCAAATGATTTGGCAGGTTGAAATTTAGTATGTAGATTTAACAGGGATCTCAAATGCGCCTGTTAACTATTCCAGCTCATAACAACAATATCCAAATGTACCCCCACCACTGATCGAGAAAAATACTTTTTATTCATGAATGGATATATGAAAATCAGGCACAAAAATCAGTGTATTGCGATGCTTTTATTTTTCGCTTTTGGGTTGGGTAAATCAAATTAGGGTCGAATCATTTATGAGCAGGTTTAGTTCACGTTTTTATGCTACAACAATTTTGATCGTTCAGTTCATTTTATGTGAAAAAAACATCCGACTAAAAAGCATCGTATTGCGATGCTTTTTCAGCCTGATTTTCGTTCAACCCATTACAATCATCAGAATTGAAAAAAGCATTGCGGGTATGAAGGGTTCAATGGGTCCAAAAAGTCGGGACCGCCCATAGGCACATCTAGGACCCACTCTTAATGTACATACCTAATTTCAAGTTCTTAGCTTAATTCATAGGGGGGGGGGTCGCGAGGAACAAACTAAAAAAACGAGAAAAACCTATCAAAAACTCACTTTTTGGGGGCTGTGAGGGGGGTGCCACGGAGCTAAAAAGTAGGAACCTCCAAAAGGCACATCTAGGGCTTCAACAAAATGTACATTTCAAATGTCAACTTTCTAACTCAATTTGATGGGAGAAAGGGGAGGAACAATCCCTTTTCAAGGGCAAAAAAGGTAAAACACTCGTATGCCCTCCTAATTGACCTAGGAGGTTGATTTTTACAAATGTTATTCAACTTTTGATTCTCTATCGAATGACTTAAAAAGGGACAATTTTTGCGTTTTTGACCCCTCAACACCCTCTCCCTCAAATTGGGGTATAACTGAATTTTGAGCCAAGTTCATGCCCACTTATAAATATCTAATCTGTCGCCAAACTGAACAAATTGATCGAATTGGAGCCATTTTGGTCGGTATTGAGCGGAGTAAATAATTTTAATGTGTGTGGGGGGGGGTGTGTTATGGTAGTGGTGGAGGAGGGGGATGAAAAAATCAAAATAAATATCTGACACAGGTGAAAACTGTCGTAATGGTTTTCTAAGGACCGCAAAACGGGTTTTGTTGATATTCCCCCCTCAACCACCATTGGTCGATATACTGTAATAGTCTGGTTTTCATCAACAATATGGCAAAGAAAATTAGGCTAAAATCAGATCCAGTTCAGTTCACAGTCATTTTAACGGACGAGTTCAAAAATGAACGATTCGCCGCTGAATCAAATCGTACTCGAACTCGAACTCGAACTCTGATTTTTTTGGCCAATATGACGGAGAAAATCAGGCCAAAAATTGACGACTCTCTTAGACTCGCACTCCAACTCAAAAACCAAGACACGAAATCATCTGTTTGGCACATTGCATTGTTGCTACGACTCTTGGTCTTGATCTTTACCGCAACAACGCTACTCTCATCAACACACCATCCAAGATGAAAGGATACTACCTACACACCATCATCCGAAGGCAAAACGGTAAGATTAAACTACCCAGCGAGAATTGTATTAAGACGGAATCGTAGAAAAATACATACAACCAATATTAAAAAGAATAAAATGGCACAACGATGGGGCGACCGGAAAAATGAGCGTTTTAATGAAAAATTGTACGTAGTTCTTTTGTCGGCGTGTGACATTGTCGTCGCGTACTTTACGCTCAATAATGGACGAAAATTCTCTTTGATAAATAATATTGCACCGAACGAAAGGCGAATATGACGAGTGGAGAATATAGAAGCGAAATGCCGCATTATGTCGAACAGGCTCGACTTATTCGTGAAATTATCCGCACATTTTGCCGTGTAATTGTGCGTTCGTGTCCGTCTGTCGGATCACAAAGCATGTACATCTACATAGGTATTAATTTCTCGTATATGCGTAGATGTGTGAGATATGTATCTTAATTCGTACGTATCGGGTATAAGGACGTGGTGGAATTGGGATGCGACCGTGTCGATATCGTCCCAGTGAACGTATTTAATTGCGTTAGAACTGCGAAGAAAATAATTTTTCAGAGGCGAAGTAAACGAACAGAAGTATACCAAATGCGACCAAAAATTGACACGTGAAAGATGCAATTGAAAAACAACTCAGAATCGTCAGCTGAAGTTGATCATGATCATGATCATGGTCTTATTTTGAAAAGATGACTGTTACTTGTACCAGCGATCAAAAATTTCAAGCTTCGGCAAGATATCAAACTGTACCATTGAACAGATAGAAATTTCACCTAACCGTCTTCTTAATAGCAATTAGTCGAATGAAGTGTAAGAAGTCAAAATTTATTGCAACAATTGAAAACAAAATAGGAGATAAGAGGCGCGATGCTTTTTTCCTAATCGATGGAAATGCAAGAGTTCAATGAGGTTAAAAAGTCGAGACCACCAAAAGACATATCTGGATCTATATCAAGTTTAAATACCAAATTTCAACTTCTTAGCTCCATTTGGAGCGAAATCAAGCGAGAAACAAACTCAAAAAATTGAAATAATCTACAAAAAAACTAAATTTTTGGGGCTGTAAGGGGGAGGGGGGTTGCAATAAGGTTGAAAAGTATAGACCCACCCCCTCCCTCCTTCCTTCCTTCCTTCCTTCCCAGGCATATACAGAATTCTTACTGAATCCACGTACCAAATTTCTACTTCCTAGCTAAATTTGGAGGGGAGATAGTAGGGAGCACCCTTTTTCCAAGATAAATAAAGAGTGAAAATCTTCGCACCTTTCCTCCAAATTGACGTAAGAGGCTGAATTTCCTAAATGTAATACAACTTTGGACTGGTTATCGATTGGCTCAAAAACGAACAATTTTTGCTATTTTGACCCCCCCCACCCCCCTCAAATTTGAAACAACTGAATTTTAACCGGTGGTTGTTTCCACTCCAGAATATCAAATGGAATGCCAATCGAAACCTATTCCTCAAATTTGATCGATTTCAGTCAGTATCGAGCTGAGCAAATAATTTTCTAATTTCAGGAGGAAACAAATAAAACTAAATATCTGGCATTGCCTAAAATGATCAAGATGGTCTTCTAGGACCTCAAAACGGTTTACGTTGACACCCCCTCTCCTCCCAATATGGGTTGATAAACCTTGATTTCACCTGAAAGTACGATTCATTGTCTACAACAATTTGACGTACGTACACACTTCAACATAGTCACCATTAAATGCGATAAATTTCACCCATAATTTCATCAGTTTTCGGATGCCATTCTCATAAAATTTTGGATCTTTGAAAACGAGGCCAGCAGAACACAGCTGCCTCTTTCAAAGCTCTTCTCAGGTGTTTCGACAGAAAAAAGAAGCTAGTTGTCAAGTCAGGGCTACATGGGGGTTGCGGAACGCTGATTAAAATGAAGAGAAAAAAAACAACCTGACGTTACATATTACTCAAAGACTTATTAAATTCTAAAGAGAACCAAATACATTACTGCCAAGTATCATACAAAGTCGAAGTTGACCTTACCTTTTCCATCAGATCTCACACCATTACTAAGTATCAAGGGATGAATTTTTATTGCTATGTAAATTATTCTATTCGCATTCAATGAGCAACCACCCCTCCCCCCTCCCCCCTCCCACCCAATCTTACATCACAATGTCGTTTGAAAAATTACCGAAAAAAATCATGTTCTAATGCAAATCATTCCTTACACTCCCCTCTTTCGTCACCTTTAATGAAAAAAATTGTACAAAAATTTAATGAAATAGTATTCCTTAGTTAGATTTTTTTTTTCTACATCGTCTACATTGCAATATGCATTACGCTTTCTTTCCCTTTTTACACCACACTCGGTTTCAAGTTTTGTACATTGCGTAATTCTAAATTCGAGAAAATCGCATTCTGATCATCTGTGGAAAACTACCTTTAAAACCTTGAACGAACGATGTGCTGGGAAAACCTCGAAGCAGATCATTAGACCATAAACAAGCAGCCAGTTTCGGCATTGATTCGGTAATCGATCCATCAGCAGCAGTCCGATATAACAGCAAAGAAATAGTACCCCGGGTAAAAAATACACCGTTAAATGCTACGAATTACTATGACCAGTCATCGTATCTAAGAAGAGAAGTATAAGGAATACCAATCGGATAAGCATTCGAGACGTCGTCGATGGTATTAAATATTGGAATTTTTCGCGAATCCCGAGCGAAGGTGAGAGAATTGCTAACACAAATTTCAAATATTTCATTCGTTCGTAACACATTACACAAGCATTGCTTCAAAACAAATCCAAATCTTCGCAACAGTACGCAACAGTGAAAGAGAAAGAAATATGGAAAGAATAAACTCGATTCGAGGTACGATACACGATGGTCCATCTCGCTATCTCGCAACGCAAACACCATAAACATTATCCGGTTCGTATTAAAAAGATCGACACGTACGCGGTGGTCGAATAAATGAAATTAATTTCGACCGTCTGCGTACCATAAATGTAATAGATACTATGTTTATTATGATATGTACTTAAGTAGTAGAGCTATATACTGGGCTAGTTATTAATACGTTTCGAAGCACATAGAACACGATGGAAAGTTCACGAATATGGTGCGTGCGCGTGTTCATTTATTTCCTACAGGAAGAAACTGATAATAGGAAAATTCACTGTGTGCTTTTTTTTTTTTTTTTTTTGATGATAAAAATTAATAAAAAATTTACTTTAAAAAAAGAAGGAAAAAATAACGACGATGACGACGACCATGTAAACTTATCGAATCGTAAATAAATTGCGATGCCTATATTATTATTAGCATCATCATCATCATCACCATCATCATCATCATCAACATTGTCATTACTGACCTAGCAACGCGACAAGTACAGTAATACGCTTCGTGGTAAGTAAGTAATAGAGTAAGTTGAAGTATATCGTTTTCCCTTTATTAGTTTCGTGCCATTATTGTTGAATTATTTATTATCAAACACAGCGATAGAAAAAAAAAAATAGGGTGGAATTTAATCAGGTGAAATCTTTACTGCTGTTTCTGTAGAAAGGATGGCTTCCATAATGTCAGTAATTCATTTTATACAACATTAACTTGCGGCGTTCAGTAGTTATCTTTGTATCGCAGGCGAATGAAAACTAATCGCGAATATTTGGATAAAATTAAACGATTCGAACTCGAGGGTACGAAGAGTGAAGTTCTCCGTGAAGAAGTAAACTGTAAAATGAACACTGGGCATGCATTCACTGCACAACTGCACACTACAGTTATGAAACATTCCTTACAAAAAAAATATCAGTAGTGCAATGCAGTTAAACCAAAGTATTGAGTTTTTTTCGCTGTAAAAAATTACCCCCCTCTCTCCACCACCCTCAAACAATGGAAATTTTTCGTGCGGTTTTTTTTTTGAAGTCTTCCCAAATGGTCCAACAGTCTAGACATGACAAATGTACCGACAGGATTGGAATTAGGATCCAGTCTCAAAATTACAGAGTGTACTTTTTTACAAAATTTTCAACTTGTCGATTATATGAATTTTTACCCGAACAGGTCGAATGTTCGAAATAATGCTGTTCAATTTGCATTCTTAGCGCAGAATTCGAATATGCCAAATTGTCGATCCAGACGTACTGTCATCAACGGATTGCTAGGCTCTGTTGAATAAATGATACGAACAAAATCAAAAATTTTAAAAAATTCAGGGATGTAGGGTGGAGGGGCGCAGAACGAAATTTACTGACGATGCAGATGTATCACAGTCATCGAGTGAACGCCATATCAATTGATCAAAATCATAATCGAAAACAACACCTATCAAATGTAAATCGATATCAATTTTGATTTTCTCAACATTCTGTTTCATTTAATCTTTCAACTGGTTGAATGCTTGATTGTTTTCATTTTTCATTACTTTTCGGCATCACCTGGCAAAAAAAGGGGGGAAGCAAAAAAAAAACAAAACAAAACGAACTTATAAAAATCAAATTCAGTATTAAAATTTGATTTTGATCCTATTCACCGATCAATATTCAAGGATCCAGGTGGATCTGTGGAACTAAAATCAATCACATGCTTTATGTCTCGCTGCAGGAGATAATGTGAACTATGTCCGTCTCCACAACCAGAAAAAAAGCTCCCAGAAAGGTGAAAGCATCAGACCAGAAGAGTACTCACTCCAAATATAGTCGTGCCAAACGAGAAATTCATAAACCAAGGTGCCAAAGGAAAGTCAAACGAAAGGCATACGTGGTGAAAAGATCAAATCGCAGTCAGAAAAAAGAATACGTTGGGCAACATATCGGCTAATTACCCTCACTAGGGTTAAATTGAATTTATACGAACACAATTAACACAAAATTAGACGATTTCCTTATTTGAATCATATAAAAAAGGATCTTCAGAGCAGTTGCAAGGAGGGAGAAAGGGTAACCGGTTCCTTAGGCGACAAAAATTGAATTACTTCCATACCTGATCACCCATTTTTGATTATTTAAAAATTCATCTCATCACAATTTCGCTTAATCGTTCATTCATAACAAGCAAGTTCCGAGAAACTGAGTTTCTTTTTATCACACACACACACACACACACACACATCACGAAAAAATGTAGTCACTCTCGAAGTTACTTCAATAGTGACTTCATTTAATCAAATGGTAGAGGGGAGAGAAAAGGAGGAAAAAAAAGAGTGGCAACTTTTACAGACTGGCAAATTTCTGGTGTCACAAATTGAAGAAAAATCAACAAAAATGCTCCAAAAAACTAATCTTTTCATGTCCTCACATCGTGAATACTGTTGATGAATTTTTCTGGAGACAGACAAAGGACGAATGGGAGTCGGTCGTTGATTGCATCAACATGAGTAAAGGAAGCAACACGCGTGGAAAAAGTCCCTCCCCATGCTGGTGATAGGAGGGGTGGGGGGGGGGTCGTGCCACGCCACTGAGTATCTTCCATGCATTTATGGGAGGATGGGGGAGGGGGGAATTTTCCACGATCAAACACATCGCCATTGGTTGTTTTTTCATCACTTTCAAAATGATAGAAGAGGGGACAGGGGAAGGGAGGGAATTGACCACTCTACTTTCGGTATAGGTGACTTTTCAAAAAAAGAATTTCACAGGAATTAATTTCACCAAGGTTCTGTATCTCTATTTACAAAAAAAAAACTAAAGAAAGAAGAAGAATGATACCGTCCCCCCACACCCCACTACTTATTAGATTGAGCAAGATTCAGATTTTGGACCCGACGGCCTGTGAGCTCATTCGCAATCATAATTCTGAAATTATTCGCGATGAAATTTCAATAACCGTGAGTATGATGGACATTATGTTATTTTCAGGCCTTCTCTCCACGGACCCCCTTTTGATTAAAATTGATCAAGTTTAGTATTATTTCATTATTTCAACGGAAATTTTATCAGAAATCTAATTTTACAATAATTTGATCACTATGTTGCCCGGCTCTCAGATTGTGGGGCAAAACTCAAATTTTCAAATACGTTTCACCCTCCTCCCCTCCCGGCCAACGAAAGTCACAAGGTTTGGATGTTGTCAGTTTTAGGTGGTGTTTATTCACAGTTGTAAATATTTTTCAGCGAGAATACCGAAGAGGTACCATTTTTTGTAAGCAACGTCGCTTTTTTTTTTTTTTTTTTTTTTTTTTT
>FIZR01017126.1:11088-40239 GCA_900060175.1 Ferrisia virgata
GGGAAATTTTTTTTTTTTTTTTTTTTTTTTTTTAGCTAGTTCTCCTTTACCATTGCACCATAATGAATGAATTTTCGTTTGGATTTCGAAAAAATTCAAAACAAAGTTTTCTCAAAATCGGCTCAAATGTTACGAACAGACGCTTTTTCGGCAAACAAATCTCCCACTATACATTTACACCACTACCCTTCGTCGTCGTAAAAGACACAACCCTATCTACGATGACGTCAACAACACCCTTCATTCGGAATGCAACAGGCTGTTCAAACGTAAAAACCATTCGAATTGCGTTCAGTAGTAAAATCATCGGTGAAATTCGCAGAAAATAAATCCGCGTAAATCACATAAGTTGATGATGAAAAAAATTTATCCACTTCCACATTGGTCGTATAACACCCAGCAACTTCCTGTACGCGTATAAAGTTACATTACGAAGCCATCACACGTACGTGAAAAAAATCACGCAGCTCATCACAAGTAACATATTTCTACGAAAATTTCGCTCGCAACACGTCACCGTGGAAATCATTCCTCTGATCCTCGATCCTTCAACTGAACACTGCTCGTAGTCGGTACCATTCGAACGACAAAGTCACCAGACGAGACACCATCGTCAACCATATGGAACGATTTTAAGAGAGGAAAAACAAAAATCGAACGAATCTACGTATACAACCGCCGTTGTCGCGCCACCCAGCCGGACGACGGACGGACGGACACCCGGCAAAATGCGACGGTGTCGAGAATAAGCAGAGAGGTGGAGGAGGAGGAGGAGGAGGTAAGTGAATGAATGCTTATTCGAGTCATAACACAGGACGTTGCTTCTTAATCTAACGCATCTCCTCATCATCAAATAGTGCATAGCAACTGTATACTTTTTTAGTGTACTCGTCGGATCTTGGCTCTCGCAGCATCTGTACCAACCAATATGAGAATATGCGTCAATTACGTCGACAACGACACACACACACACACACACAAACATACGTAATGTCGGTAGGGTACATAACCCGCGCACCGTATACACCGTATCTCGAGTACGCGTACACAACACGAGGCTGGCTATATCAGCAGATGGAGGATGGAGGGTAAGAGGAGAGGGGCGTAAATAGAAAGTGTAACCATTTCGTACGTACGGTAATGCACATAGCATACATAGGTACATTACCGGTACGTATCTGCGTAAGCATTATAATACACATAGTCTCAATATCGATCTGACAAGAGGCCCCACCGCCCCTCCTGCCCACCGATACGGTGTGCTTTTAATACATAAACAGAACGCCGCGCGAGAGGAAACCCAACCGAATACTCCTCCTCTGCTGGTGGGCAGTAGGTTCGCGACGAGGAACGCCGCCGAACAACCACCGTACAGAGCGTCGTCGTCGTCGTCGTCGTCGGTCGTGACGTCAGAAGTCAATTTCGACGGAATTTTTCCAGCTGCTACCGCCACCAGCGTCGCCCACCCTTGCACAGCGACGCGACGCGGCGCATTCAAAAGCGAAGTGCCACCGCCTTTACCTTGCCGCTTCTTACCTCACCTCACCTCCCGTCTCGTCTCGTCTCGCTTTTCCCCTTACGGCCGCCGTCGCAGGCCCTTCAAAATCTACCCCTAATCGCCGGCTAAGGCGCGGTACAATGTTGCTTCGTGTATACCTACGCAACAAATATCTGTTTTGGCGCGCGCACTCAATTCGAGAGCAATATTCTCTCTCCGCGTAGTCCTTCGCACAGTCCATAAGACCATAAAATAACATTGGCAAATAAACAGAGAGAAAGGAACGAGAGGTAGGGGGTGGGGGGTCAACAAAAAAAAAACACCACCAAAGCAATCAATGCACAACTCGTAGGTGCAGTGCACACGCACCGCCTCGAGAATCGAAAAATTTACCCCGAGGCCTTTAATCTTTCCATTGCTGTCGCCAATACCGGCGTCCGCCGTCGTAACGAGAAAAAAACAACCAACAACAACAACAACAACAACAAGTCCACCATATGGTTGCACAACAACACCAGTCGACGACAACGGACGTGGACGCCGCGAACGTCGCTGTCCTTATCGGTCCTTCCTAACTGTTGCATATGCGTACCACTACCTGCTGTACCCTCGACTGCTGCCCTCTATCTACCAACAACGACGCTTATCATGCCCAATACAAACAAAAGTACACACGATACGGTACCTGCTGAAGTAATCTTCCCTATCTGGTCGCGTAAAGGCTCTTGCTTTCGTTCAGCACCGTCCTTAAAAAAAAGCTCCGCCAAATGCTGAAAAAACCCCTTCATCTGCTGCTACCTGTCACACGCTCCACACAGCTGCTTATGCCTCCATCCACCCACACCCAGTTTTCGTTACGTTTTCACACGTCAGAATCGAATTTTCCATCGACGTGCCGCGTCGCGCCGCGCCGCCGAGCGACGCATATTTCACCAGCGTGGGCGCGCTTTCGTTCATTTCCTTTCCGCCTGAATCGAACCCCCTTGCCACCCCTAGGCGCCCACGGTCCAACGCGCTACGTACGTATCGAAATTCACCGCTAACATATGGCGCTACCCATCCCATCTGGTATCGGATCCGGTACGGTTACGATTTCGGAAACCGATCCGGTCTCGCGTACGTACGTCGAATAACTGACGAGAATCGTTTTCGTGCCGTGGAAAACCACGTGGCTAAGAGCTTCGTACAATACTACAACAACCACCACCACCACCACCACCACGTCCCTCGTCGAGTTTCGTTACCATATTTTCATTGACGAAGGGGACAGAGAGAGAGAGAGGGAAAAAAGGGGGCCTCCTTCGAAAATGAGAGCTAAATTCTCGCTTCAAAAACCCTCACAATACGAACAAGGATTAATTATCATATCGACGATCCATACGGAGACAGTTCGATCGTCAAAAATCTAGACGAATAAATCTTGGGTGAAATTTACACGACACCGGACCAATTTCGAATGGCAGAAAATCACGAAATTTCATCGGCAAAGCGATCTTACTCGGTCACATATGCTAACAACCCGTTACAATATGGTCATCCGGTACACAGCTGTTAGCCAAAGCCAAGCCAATAAAAGCTCCTAAAAGCAGGCCGTAGCCATTTTAAATGCCAAATTCACATACCATAGTCGTAAATATCACAGTTTTTCGATACCGATTCCATCACAATCATCATGGTAATCATACTGATACCGGGGGGGGGGTGGTATAAAAAAACACACACACACACCGGAATGAAAAAAATAAAAAACAATATAATTAACAATACGAAACGACGAAGTGAAAAGAAAATCACACGAATATGAAATTCCACCAGATGGAACTTGTACTAGACGCGAAACACACACGCACTAAATTGGTAAGTATTGAAAACAAAACACACACACACGCACGCAAGTACACCAAAACTGCAACAATAATGATAGACAAGCAGCTTTTTAAAAATTTCCGAAATTTTTTTTTATACAGAAAAAAACGCCGACGTTGCCGGAAGGATCGTACATACACACACACACATACGTATAGATATAGACAAACGTATCGGTAAAAGATGCAGAATACGACGATGCAAAAAAAAGCAAAGTAAAACAACTTCGATGGACCAGCGAACGAACGTGTAAATTGGCGAAATGAAAAAATACCGCGCCACGCGCGAATATGAAGAAAATTCTTCGGCAAGACGAACCAGCGGAACCGCGAGAACACAGCAGAACCGATCGCGACCACGACGTTCGAGAAAATCTACGTGTTTGCGTCGTCGTTTAGAGTGCGCACCGCCGTCAGTGCCATTACCATTACCACTACAAGCGCAAAGCAAACGCCACATACACAGTTATACAAATCCAAAGTAGCGCCGCCGCCGTCGTCGCCATCATCATCCTCGTCCAAAGTAGTGGTAGTAGTAGAGTAGTCGTCGCGAATACAACACTCACACACTACTAACCTCCTGCCTATATCTAGGTAGTATACACACCACTACCATGGTAGAAGAAATTTCCCAACGATAGGGCCGCGCCGGTTCGCAGGGTCACCACTACGCCTCGACCGGCCATCAACCAACCTCCGCCGATGACCTCACATCTCTCCGCGCCATCCATCTAGACCAAGTTTCACCGCCACTCGTCGCTATTCTTTACACACACACACACACACACACACACACACCCGGCGTACTGTACGCACCTGTGTGGACTTGTGCTGACCAATACAAAAGGCTAATGATGACGAAATAAAAAAAATACAACAAAAACAAGCTTTTGTATTACTGCATTAAATACTTTGCAGCAGTTTCCAAAATTTATCAGCCTGTTTCCATATTTTCATAATATTGAAGATCTCATCGATATGATTATACAAGATATCGTGACTAGAATTCAAAAAGCCGGCCTTTTTAACCCTAACAACTTCGAAGTGCCAAGTAAAACTAGCTTCATTCGAGTGTACGTTATGTAATCAAAAATCAAACAGGTGTCCATAAGGCATAACTCTTCAATTTTCCATCCAAATCACCACACGTTATCTAAACCAAAAATATTCAAGTAGGGTACATTTATTCGATTACAAAAACGTCTCATGAAAAGAACTCGTAGAGATAGTGTAACTATATTTTTAATTATTATTTTATTAATGGTAACCCTGGATGAATTTGAAAAAGAAAAAATGCGCTTTAAGAAATATCCTGAAATCAAAAATGCTGGAAAAATTAAGGTTAAAATTCGGAAGGAACTAGATTTATATTTCTGCAATATTACTGGTCAATTTCACCAGTTGCAAAGATCACTCACATGACTGTTAATTTTTCATTTCACATTCTACTATGGTCAAGGGTTTAAATTTTGATCAAATTTGAAATTAATATGACCTGAATGTTGGCTTAGGACCTTGCTCAAGTAATTAAGTGTAAATAATTGAAAAATGTATTTTTAATTGAACTTCTTGAATTTAAATTGAGTATAACAAACAATACCATTCGTAGAATAGCTTATTATTTAGCTAATTAATAGAAGTTATGCAATACAAATAATAATTTTCTTATTCGACGCTATTTGACGTTTACGATTTTTTTTTTTTTTTTTTTTTTTTTTTTTTTCGCTCTTATCAAATTTTTTTTGTTTTTTTTTTTTTTTTTTTTTTTTCATTTTCGCTCTTATCAAATTCTTGGAAATATTTCCGAGTGGCTCAGAACAACGGATGGTAAATGAACAGTGAAAATTGATAGAAGAACAGTGACGAACTTTGTTTTGTGTAGGCTGTTTGACCATTGATGCAATTTTGTAGAGGGGTTTCTCAATATTCTCAGAAAGCAAATTAGAAGGGGAGTGGAGGGGGGCGGGAGGACTGTCGTACGAAATCACGTTGTAATTTTTGGTTTCTCTAAATATGATACATTTTATTATTTTTTCATTATTCTGTTCGTTTAGAAACCATTGAGAACTCAAATTTTTGAAGGAAGAAAAAAAAGGAACTCAAAATGTCATTTTGAAGCTACAGAAACGTAAAAAAACATCGCTAATCTTAGGCATTCAAAGTACGTAATCATTTTAAAATTCATTCAAGCTGTCATTTCACTACTCAAAAAAAATGAAAAAAAATAAAAATAAAAAAAATTTTTAAAATATACAATAAACGTTAATTTTTTTAAAAACAATCATAATTTCATTTTGTACCCCAAAGAAAGCACAAAAAATATCACAAATACAAAAAGTAGTCAAAAACTGTAAATTTATTGAAAAAGCCATTTCACATCACAAAAATGGCAAAAATGGCAAAAATCTTCAAAAAATGAAACATTTGTTAAAATGAAAGAAACTCAAAATGTCATTTTGAAGCTACAGAAACGTGGAAAAACATCGCTAATCTTATACATACAAAGTACGTAATCATTTTGAAAATCATTCAAACTGTCATTTTACTACTCAAAAATTGAAAAAAAATAAAAATAAAGAGAAAAAAAATAAAAAAATGAAATAACAAAAATAAACAAAATATAAAATCAAAAACAATTAAAAATTAAACAAAATAAAAATTTAAAAAAAATTTAAAAATGTGCAATAAACGTTAATTTTTCTAAAAACAATCTTAATTTCATTTTGTATTACTTAAAATTCCATTTTACGGCTCAAACAACGTAAAAAATAAAGAATTTAAAAAACTAGAATAGCCTTCAAAAACTATAAATTTTATATTTTTGAGCTGTAACAAAATGAAAAAACTAATTTAAATCTCATTTCACCATTCAAAACACGAAAATAAAAATCGTCTTAAAAAATGCAAAATTATGAAAAAATTGTTTAAAACGTCTTTTAATAGTTTGAAAAGCCTAAAAAACTGAAAAGAAAATCAAAAAACGTTAATTTTTTGCTTTACACGTGCAATATGATGGAAAAAATTGCGCGAAATGTGCTTCACAAGTGAAGAAATGTAAAAAACAAATAAAACTTTAAAAGCGTTATCGCAATCTGTATAAAAAATATCGAAGAAAAAAAAATACTAAAAAAAGTAATGAAAAAATGTCAATTTTTTAGCAAATAAGAAGATGTAAAATGATGAAAAATTAACAGCTTAAAAAGAATAAAAAAAAAAAAAAACACGTAAAAAATGAAGAAATTTTATAAAATAACATTTTACACTTCAAAAAACCAGAAACATATTTAAACAAATTTTAACATTTCACCTTCAGATTGTTAAATCAAGAAAAATGATTATTCAAAATGTAATTTTCAAACTTAAAAACCGAGTAAAAGAACCAGAGAAACGTTACAAGCTAAAAGTTTTCGCTTTAAAGGAGTAAAACGACGAAAAAATAATTTCAAGTGTGATTTTACAGCTCAAAAAAAGGTGAAAATTTGAGAATAAAAATCCTTCAAAAATTTCGACTTTTTGTACTTTTGACGCAAAATATTTCCAAATTCGAAAATTGCCCATTTTTCACTTCGAGCATGTAAGACGATGGAAAAATTCACTCATAAAAGTAGTATCATTTTTGCGCAGACGCAAATAAACGAAGTAAAGGTTAGAAAAATCATTCAAAAATGGCATTTTCCAACTTTAGAAGCACAAGAAAGTAAAAATTTTTTTTTCTTCAAAAATCTCCAACTTTTCTAACTTTGCATGTAAAATTAAGTTGTCTGGACGCCTGAAACCTCCTTATACGGTCACGTAACATCGTCACGAACTCCTAGACCTGTTAAAGTCACTCGGGTATTTATGGTCCTCAGTCAAAATCAATGATTATAAAATTGGGAAGAGATGGAAATTAAATCACCATACATAGACAGATGAAAAAAAAGATCATCAAAGTTCTCCAAAGTCATAGAAAATATATATACATTTATCGTATTTCCAAGTCGTATTTTCACGATACGAGTACGGTACATTTTAACGACTTGAATATCATTCGAAACGAAATTTTTGCCCTTTTACAACGTCTAAGTACACTTTTTCAATAAACCTTTACACCTTCTTTAATGATTTCATACTTATTTACGAACAATAACTCGGTAATACTTAACGAATTCAACTCTTAGAGAACAACACATTCCAGTTGGAAATGAATTCCAAAATACATTACATTTCAGTCGATCTCGAGCTCATCGGCACCGTAAATATTTGAATTTTCAGCACGTGATGTCGCACACACACGCACGCACACACACACACACACACCACGTAACGAGCATCATCATCGTTCATTTATCGCGCTCGACACATACACGACCATGATATAAATACGATGAAGACAAATTGCAACAGGATAGTTTGAAGCTAGAAATATATACGAAGACTATGCAACGCATCTAGCAAGTCGTTGTACCTTCTACCTACTCGTACATCATCTTTATGAAACATTTTTTCTTCTCGAGCTCGACTCGTCGGTTTATGTAGAAAAATTACTTCTTGTCTTCGGGCCCGCTGGAGAAAAAATTACGATGTGCCACCTCTACTCGGCCACCTCGCCGAGATAACGTATACGTTGTAATACGTCCGAAGACGCGTTTAACTCTTTCATTCTTCTCATTTAATCAGGTGTCAACGACAATATGTGTGCCCAGTAGCGAGGGACGCTGGCAGAGGGCACGCAACGATGAAAAAATATACTAGGTATGCGTTTTTTTTTTTATATATGCTACACAATATTGTGGTCGCACGTGCCATAGCCGAATTCTTAATGAAAATTACCACCGCTCGTTGTTACACTCGACGGCGACGTAATTTTACCCATTTTTCGAGGAAGGAAAATAAAGCACCACATTGTGTTCACCTTTAGCTGAACACCGTGTGTTTATCGACGGAAAGGAAAGCTCGAATGAAAAATTACGAGCAACGAAAATGCGTTGACAACGAGTAATACGTTCTAGGAAAAAAAAAATTAAAAAACACAGTTGCGCGAAATTTATCAGCCCAGTTTCGCGTTATTTTTTCGAAAGTTTATCCGTTCGGTGTTTCCTTGCGATGGCCATACCATCGGGTAGGTAATAGATATTGGAATCTGCCGCAGGAGTCATGGAAATCTACACAGGAATTCACATAGATCTATAGTACCGGGTGTTTCGCATTAACCTCCATTCCCTTATACCAATGATACGTCAACTCACGAGGCTTACATGTACAGTGGTTGACATACCTAGAAAATTGAAGGAGCTTGAGATATGCTATTTCAATATTACATTTTCATCCAAACCTGCCGCTTGTTTTGAAAATTCGTAGAAACAAAATTCAGGGGGGTCCAGGTCACAAAATATTCCAACTGAATGCATTCAGTAAGAGAAAATCCATTTTGAAGCGATAAAAGAATGAAAAAAACGAGATTCCTTAATTTTTTTCAAATTACTTCTCATCTAATTTTTTTTTTTTTTTTTTTTCATTTTTCCAACCTTTTTGAAAATGGATTTTCCCCTACTGCAAGCATTCAGCTAGAAAATTTCGTAACCTGGACCCCCACCCCCTGATAATGATAAAAAACTCGCTGTTTGCTCTAAAACATAGATACTCTTTAGTATGTGTGGTATAAAAATCAAAATAGGTGAAGGGCGTGAAGAGTTTGTAAAATACGACAAAATAAATACAAAAAAAAAATATCACCAACAATTCGTAACGTTTTTGGTTTTTCGAGGATGACCGCTGAAAAAGCAATTATGAAGTTCCCACTAAAAATCTTGAAAATCCCTAGAAAAGCACCCTCGACCCCATGGTCTGAGCAGAAACCCAAGAGATTGCTTTCCGATGCAGAAAAATAAAGTATCGAATGTTATAAAATAGAAAATCGTAAACTTTTCAAGAAAAAAATTGATAAATTTAAACATTTCACATTTTTTTCCCGTTGGGAAGCAACCTTTCAGGGTTTCCGCTCAAAACATGGAGTGGGGGAGGGGTGCACCACTAATCATTTTAAAGATTTTTAGTGAGGAGCTCGTAATAGGTTTTTCTGCAGTTATCCACAAAAAACTGAAACAATTGAAACTTTTCAACGAAGTTTTTTTCACTTATATCGTCACAGTTTGCAAACCAGTTCATCCCCACTCTCAATTTTATAGTCCTTCACCAATATTCCTTGCCTCGTAGTTCAATATTTTCACCTTTCTCGCATTTACCTTCAGAATTAGAATTGTTTTTTCTTATTTTTGCTCAAAATTGGCTGAAAATTTGTTCGTTTAAAAATTTTTTAATGAGGTGCTCGTAATAGCTTTTTCAAAAGTTATTCGTCAAAAAAAATGAAGTTACAAATTTTTAGTCATGTTTTTCGGCATTTATATTGTCATATTTTACAAACCACTTCATCCTCCCCCACCTCTTTTGATTTTTATACCACACATACTTGAGAGGATCTATCGTGTTTTGGAACGAACATCGAATTTTCAATATGAGTAGCAGGTTTGGGTGAAAATAGCATATACCTCTGCTCCTTGGCTATTTTGAGTATGCTAACCATTACACGTGTAAGTCTCATAAATTGACCTAACGTTAATATCAGGGAAGAGAAGTTACTGAGAAATACCCGGTACACATGCAGGCGAATTCAACGCACCCGAACTAAGCTCCACCTTTACTCAAAGGCTACGCTCTACAAGCATTTAAAAATTGAACAAACGAGCAATTTCAAAATTTCGATTCAATCATCAATCCAAGTGGTGGATCTTGTAGATAAACATTTTTCCTACAAATTTTGTCATACACACATTTTACCTACCTCCGTTATTGAAGGGGCAGCATTCGTTAGAATTTTATAAGCCCCTTCAAAGAATCAAGATAGACAAATTTTGCACATGACTAAAAATTCTAGAAAAATAGCCCACCACGAGGGTCACTATTTAAAATCAACATTTGGACAAATTTGTCGTTTTCAAATTTTACATTGTCCTAATTATCTTCTCTCCCCCACCACCACCACCACCATGTAAAATTTTGAGAAAGAATTGTATAAATGTGAGTTTTGAATAGTAGCCCTTGTACTAGGTAACTTTTGAGGTATTTTTTGTTGCATAAGAAATTTATCTATCTTGATTTTTGAAGGGGCTGATAAAATTCAAACGAATGCTGCCCCTTCAATAATGGAGATAGGCAAAATTTGTAGGAAAAATTCATATATGGATCTATACTAGTACCCATCTCGATTTCCATGTCTCCTGTGACAGGTTAAAGCAAATATGTCGTGAACTTGAAAAGATCAGATTCGAAAGAAGAAAAACAACACTACGACAAATAAGCTAGCTTATCCTTCACGATACGATGACGCAACTGGTGCATCAATGAAAAGAGGAAATTGTTCTGCTTCGATAAGGGGCGAAAAAAAAAGAAGGCCAGCCAGCCAAGCAAGCAAGCAACAACACAAAAGGCACGCAAAATGTTGCGCATTCTGCCCCTTTTATCGTGCGCTCGACTCGGCTGTTGCATTTATTTTCACGTTGAGGTACACTACTTAAAATGCGCGAATTACGAAACAATCGTAGCGTAGGGAGGAAGTCGAGGAAAATTCGCAGAATGGAAACGGATCTAAAGGTAGGTATACGTTATTCTGCAGTAGCAGTAGTAGTAGTAGTTTACGTAGGTGGCTAATAGAATCAAGGGTAAGGGCTGAACTCGGCAATACGGAAAGCCCATTAAGCACTCGAACAGCAGACGAAGTGAGCGCAACTGCGAGTAAGGGGGAGCTTCAGCTTCAGTGTAGAGAAAATATTATTGAATGAAATTCGTGACGTGCGCGTAGTGGTAAAAAGTGCCCCTGGTGTTTGTGGGTGGCTCTGGTTATGCAGCAGTCTATACAACTAAATTGAGCGCAATACGTTACGCAGATAGATATATACGATAGAAAAATGACAGCGATGGTTTTTTTCCCCTTTGCTTTCAGGTTTCCATCGACAGAGGAACCAAAAAAAAAAACACGCTATAATGTCGATTGTGTGTCGAATAAATTGCTTTTCAAAACGTGTTACACAATCGTGTACCTACGTTTATACCTACCAAGCTATGTATTTGCTTCTTTTTCAATTTCAATATAAATACGATAGGATGAAATATACGTACGAAAGACAAGCAGGAGGTCGAATTACGTATGTCGTCGTCGTAGTCGATGGATGAAAAAGTTTCGCGAAATAATAAATACGACGGTATTCTCAAAGGAAGGTTTATCTACAATATCCCTCTTCACTTCCTGAACCTTTTCGTATACCTACACTAATTTCGATATTGTAAAAGTTACAAAAGCTCGATTCTCAGCTAAGTGTGGCGCGAGTGACATTTATCGAGACATAATGTACCTAAAATCGTGCTTGGGCATTACTGAAATACTGAATAACCACGTACACCGTACCGAAGTCGAGCAGCAGGTGTTTTTTAACACGTTACTAATACGAAGAGCTCGATATACTATTTTACCCTTGTCTGTGGTTAAGTCACCTCATAGTCATAACCAACTACACACATTTAGAAGTATATATAGGTTAGCGAATTGAAATTACAGCAAACAGGTGCAGTTAGTACGTACAAAGAGGAACTTTCCCAGTTGAATAAGTACGTTTCATAGCAGTAGACTTTCCGAAACTTCTCGAGGATTTTTTTTTTTTGATAGTCAGTGAAGCAGATGGATCATTTCAACTCCACGTCAAAACTAGCTAAATCTGACCCTAGGCCTTTTCACTTTGATCACAATTTATTTGTGAATTCTTTTCACACTGTCATTTCGACCCCGACCTTCGAAGAAGTGGGTTTCGAAAAATTCGGATTCAACGTCAAACAGCTCGACTTTAAAAGTTCATATTTTGAGATTGATGAGACTTGAAACGAATCTGTTCGCGCAGATTTGTACAGAATAGAAAGAAGATTCAAAATAGGTGAGCAAAATTTTGAAAACTTGAAGTCGATCTTTTGGGACGAAAGTTCAACTTTTCATAATGAAAATAAAGGTTGAACACTCCCATTTAGAAATCTAAAATTGTACCATGAAGAGACTTGTTTACGTTTTTTTCAATCTATCGATTTTCAAAATAAGATTTCACCACTCGTGGGAAGAATGGAAGTAATGAAGTATCCTATCGTAAAATTGTAAAATATGTACAAACTAACCTAAAATATGAAAAAAATCGTTAAAAATCATCAAAAATTAAGAAAAACTTTAATACAAATTGGTGAAGGGCGCAGAAAATTGATGAAAAATATCAAAAAAATAAGATAAAAATCGACTAAAATGGCTAAAAAATGAAGAAAATTGATCAAAAATTATGAAAAAAATCGTTGATAATCAACGAAAAAAAATTGTCCAGGATCATCAAAACTTTGCCACAAAATTGATAAAAATACGAAAAAATACTTGAAAATAAGTGAAACGTACGAAAAAATTGTTGAATAACTATCGGAAATTTAATAAAAATTTCATAAAAATGGACAAAAAATTTGAAAAATTGATCATAAGATTAAAAAAACGTAGAATAATACATGAAAATTGGGAAAAAACTGCCCTAACTGAATAAAGTGAAAAAAAATTAACGAAAATCCACAAAATAATGTTGAATAATGAGCGAAAATCGACTTAGATCCCGAAAAAAAAGCGTTGAAAATCACAGAAAATTATGTAAGCATTTGATTAAAAGTTAGAATAATTTACAAAAAATTGATTCAAAGTCAAGAAAAAATATTAAAAAAGGAGAAAAAACTCAACCAAGTATAAAAAAAATCCTGAAAATTGAAGTAAAAATTTTATGAAAATGGGTAAAAAGTGCAGATAATTTATCAAAAATTATTAAAAAAAATTTTGAAAATGGGTGAAAACTGTCGTAAAATATAAACAAAATCATCGAAAATCAAGTAAAAATTTGTAAAAACGGTAAGAAAAACAGGAAATTGATCAAGTCGTGGAAAAAATGCCGAAAAGTGGCTAAACTTGAGCTAAAATACGAAAAAAATCGGTAAAAATTAAAAAAAAATCGTTGAAAATCTTCGAAAACTGAGTACATATTTGGCAAAAAAGACCGACAAATGATCCAAAATCATGAAAAAAATCGTTGAAAATCATGAAAATTGACCAAAAACCGCAATAAATTGAAGAAAAATGGATAAAAATTGACCTTAACTGTGAAAGAGATGGTCAAAAATCATCGAAAATTGGATAAACAATTGACTAAAATGGCTAAGAAGTGAAGAAAATTGACCTAAATTATGAAAGAACCTTTGAAAATTAGCGAAAATTTTGTAGAAATTAGATAAAACTGGGTGATTGTGCATAAAATCGATCACAAATTACGAAAAACAATGTTAATAAACCTAAAAATTGATCTACAATCAGACAAAAAATTATTAAAAATTTTCGAAAATGAGAGTAAAATTCATATAAAAATGAATAAAAAGTACAGAAAATAGATCAAAAATCATGGAAAAAAATTAAAAATTATACAAAAATACATACAAACAACAAAACGTGGTCAGTAGTGTGGAAAAATGATCTGAAATTATTTTTAAAAAAAAACATAAAATATGGAAAATTGGGTAAAAAATTGAATGAAATAGGTAAAATGAAGAAAATTGTTCAATAATTACTGAAAACTGCCCAAAAATTGTTTAAAATCATTGTAAATCGGATAAAAATGAAACAAAAATGGCTAAAAAGTGCAGAAAATTAATCAAAAATCATGAAAAAAATGTTAAAAAATATAGGTAAAAATTGACTAAAAACCATTAAAAACGTGCTTATCATAAAAAGTTGAGCCTTAATTTGAGAAGTTCAACTTAGCTCTCCGAAGTATGAGCCTTCGAAGTTGAGCCGCTCGACAAAAAAATCATTACTGCTTGAAAATTGTCAGTACCAAACCCCAGCCCCTGGAAGGTTGGTGCCGAATTGACGGCGTTTCCTTCACCACACCTCTGAGAGCAATTCGTAAACAAAAAATTTTGACCAAAATCAAAAAATCCGAATCAAGATTTGTGTCATTTTCGACATAGAATAAGTCAGATATAATTCGAATTGATTTCATAGGTGTATTTCTCTTTGGAAGACGTTATTTTTTTTATTTCTACAATGCCTAGATAACGTGGGGATTAAGGAAGTTTCATTTTTTGTAATTGTACACCACAGGTGAGCGTTGAAGTGTAAACTGTGCGAGTAAAATGACCTTACAGAGTATCATATCGAATTTCCTTTCCTTTGAAAAATTATTCCATAAAAAAAAAAAAACAGGTTGCTAATATCAGTTTTCAAAGTTTTGGTGATTTTTTTTTCATTCTTTTCAGGATTAGAAGTGATTTGGTATTCCGAAGAATGACCTCGTAATTCTCACTCGACTATTTATTCCTGGACAAAGTTCCCTTTCAATTGGATAAATCAACTTTGGCAGCGTATTTTAAAATGCATAATGACAATGGTACAGAAAGCTCTTCTGCACAATACGATAAATAAGCTGCCCGTTTCTCTCTCCCTCTCTCAATATTCGTAAAAATTTAAAACACGTCTATTTAGATCGTCCTTGAAACAAATACGTCGAACAACCATACTGAAGAAGGGGGAAAAAAATTAAGAAATTGAACTAATCGTAAGTAAGCATAGTTTTTAATATCTATGGAAGATGTACCGAAAATATCACGGTAGTTTCTTTTCTTCCACTTCATCTTGCCTTTCTTTCAGCCAACTCGATATAATAATTTTATCGCTACTGTTACGTTCTAGCTGTTGTGAAAAGAAACGAAGTAAAAAAAAAAAAGAAAAAGATTTAATGACGACGATTACGAGTCCATATACTGGTACGAGAATTATATATTATGTTTAATCTTCTAAGTGATAACTTCGCTCTAAGGTAGTCGTGTGTTTAAGCAGATGAAAAAGAAAAAGAGAGAATGGGAAAGGCGTGACGCCAACAACGACGACGACACTGTAACTGAAAACAAGTAGGTGGTTAGAAGGGTATATTGCGGCGCCGTGACACTTTGTTAGTTTTCAGTTTAGAAGAGGGCAGCGCAAGGGTCAAAATAACACATATTGTACTCGCAACAGTAGAATAATTCTTAAAGGGATAACAAAACAGTAATTTCAGCTTTATTAGTAAAGGACTATTGCGTCAACGAATGTAACTATGTATCATCATATTCGTTTGCGTAAGATTTATTTGGCTTAAAAGCAGAGAGTTTAGTGGCCAGTACTGATTCCATAAAATCTCATCTAAGCACGAATTGAATTGGAAATCACATTGATAATTACCACAAAGTATTTCAACTCGTGTTTTCCAATTTGAAAAATAAAGGGGAGGGGGGGGGGGTTTGAATAACACTCAGAGATTTCAAAGCTCAAGAGCCTAGCTACGAAAAATTTACTGAGCTGCGGTTGAACTTTGGGGCCAGTTTCAAAAACTTAGGAGATGTGTACTTATTTCTACAAACACTGAACTACCAATCCGTGGCAGTGGCAGCTCTTCTCAAGCAAAGTGAAAGTTCAAAAGTTCAAAAGCCTTCATCAGCTTTCGTTCAGAAAAATTAAGGCCAACAGACGGTGTCTAAAAAGGGATCATACATCAAAAAACCGGTCTAGAACGTAATTCCGAGCAGTATGGTATAATATTGTGTCGAATAAATTTTACTGCCAAATTAAAAATCTAGAAATTTTCATAACAGGAGTGGGATGGGGTGGGGGGTTAAGGATGTATATCGGAATGTAAGGTTTTCAAGATGGCAAAATTCGAATCTAGCATCATTTTCTACTGCAGATTTCAATTTTTCAACCTCGAAAACATGTATTTCGATATATCACACGTCAAAATCGTCACAAGCATTTTATTTCACCCTCTGTCCCCTCCCCTTTTTGTAATACTTCTCGAAATTTCGATTCAGGTATTGACATTTTAGCTAAAAAATTTTCAAAAGTAGATTTTAATCCAATTTACGTGGTTTATTTTCACAAAAAATCAGAATAATAAGAATTTTTACTTTTAACCCCTTTTTTTAACATCCTTATCTGCCCTTTGGCACCTTTTTTGACCCGACAGACTGCCATATATTCAGACTCGATACGAAAAAATGCTATCAAACGGAAAAATTTTCATCAATCATCGTATTTTTCAAATTGGATGGAAAACTAACTCGAACATTGGGCAGCTGAGAATTTAAACGAAGAGATTTTTTGACGTCCAATTTGCAACCCGCTAAAGTCCGACATTTGGCTAAAAATTGCGACTTCTCTGCTTGAAAATTTACTACCTTCGAGCGAAAACTACATTCTACGTTAAAATTGTAGGAAAAACACCGAAAAACAAATTCAAAAAGCGACTGCTCAATTAAAACACAAAGCACCCTAATTATGTCGACAACATTTACTCATTTTTCTTTCTCTTTTACTACGCACAAAAGACGACGAAAAAAAAAAACGTAAAAAATACCTCGACTAATTCGGCAATAACCTAATTTTCTTTTCAATTCTTCGTTTACTTCAATTAATAAAAAGACTCTGAGACACCCACGCACCTCCTTCCACAACTCGCACACTATCATTTTATTATTATTATTATTTTTTTTTTGATTAAATAACACGACCAAGACTATTCCGATCGTGGATAAAATTCGTAATAACGCCTTCAAAACGCGAAGTAGATAACATATCTGTATTGTGAGCCATGAAAACGCAACAACATTTCACAACTGGAACAACGTCTTACAATTTAAACCTTCAACTGGCGAACTCGACGCAATACGAATGATATCTCGTGAACGGTTTGAAATAATCAACCGTACTACACTGCTTTTCCAAACGTAAACTCCTGCCAATTCAACGCAGGCAACTTGTCCAACATTCGCGAATATATTCCATACGATTGGACTGAAATTTTTTACACCTGAATTTGCATCATTCGTCGTATGAATCTGGTATTTTTTTTTCAAAATTTTCAATTTTCGATTTTCTATCTCTGTTCTAAGACTTTCTTTCAGGAGCCTTCGGGCTTGACACTTAAAAACCACATGGTTCTGCTAGAACATATCTGGGACTCCTGGGCCCATAAATGAATGATTTAATCAAATTTCTTACTTATCTACGCTGCATTTTATTCCACTTGAATTCGATCTATTTAAAAACTCAAATCTACGTATTTTAAAATTATTTACACATCAGCTGTACAAATTGAATACTTACATTAATACCTCCGAATACGTATTATTGTAAGAACCACATAAAAATACCGCAATATAATTAGGAAGTACCTATGTAAACTTTTCTATACTCGTAAATCTCGAAACCGTATACGATTAGATTGAAATACGAATCCTCAATGCTCACACTTCCCTTCCGTTCTTCGGTTACACGACATCGATGAACGGACGTGCGTATAATTAATTTGATACGTTCGATAATAATGACGACGACGACGACGATCATAACCACCACCACATTCAATAGAACGAAAAATAATAAAAATATACGTACTCGTGGAGGTGTATTATTACGACGAAAATATTATAGTCTACGAAAGCGACCAAGAGGTGAACGAGAGAAAAGGAACGAACGATTCTTTCTTTTTCATCCATGAGCTGAATGTCTCGACAATTAAGAACAAAGTACCCACCTCATCAACCTCCTATACTACGGTTAAAATGGCAACGATAGAGAAATGTGCGAATTTCTAATTTTTTTTTTTTTCTTTTTTTTTCGCTTACCATTTACAATTGAGACCGACCAACCAACCAATGAACAGAATGACTGTGCTAAAGTGTCGTGTTACCAATACCCTAGCCATGTAATCCTAATAGAATGTATAAGAGAGCGAACAAGAGGTGAATATGACGTTCGCAAGTAAAGTCTACTGAACGATGAAGGAGGTGGAATGGCGGCGTGAAAGAGCGCCGAGTTTTAAAAACCGAATAAGATTGAGAGAGAGAGAGTGTGTGTGTGTGTGTGAGACAGACAGACAGAAAGATAGGGGGTTATTACCGCGACTTCGTATGCATTATATGCAGAAAGTTTTGAACCAATTTCAACGAGCAAACCGGTTCGTACGATCATATTGCCATCTCGAGCTGGCAGATATCGAGCATTATTAATGAATCGGTGTTGAGAGAAGGTAGGCAGCAGATAGGTAGGTATAGGTACCAGGTAAGCTGCTTAATAATGCACACATATTGGATGAAATTTTTTGGATGCGCGGCAATCGCCTTAGTACCAGCGGTAAAGTAGTCGTAGTAGTAGTAGCAGTAGCACAGCTAATATATGTATACGAGTTATAATCTTGGTCGTTGTATCGAAATTCCTTCTTACTGTTGGTTTCCTTCTTGTTGCCTTCGAGGCAAGGTGTAACTTTGCATAAAGCAAGGGTGATGAGGTTTCAGCGGTATGATTGCATGCAACTCTATTGTATCGCTGTAGTAGTAGTAGTTGTCGTCGTCGTTGCCTTCTTCTTCTTCTTCTTCTTCTTCATAATACATGAAGTGAGCAAATCGATACGCGGAATTAGCAATTTGTCTTTACAAGTTCTCTTATAGGTTATTAGGCGTTCAATTGACCAAGGTACGCAATAGAAAACTCTTCCCCACGATAACCAAGTACTCGACTTCTCCTCCCCTCTTCCCATTTAAACTTCCCTAAAGAAATAATATACTACGTGGTTTGTAATCCACTTAGTAGGTGTGGTTTTAGAGAGCGAGAGAATGTACACTGTTGAATCATATACACGCGGAGATATCGAGTTTCTCACAAGCGCAAGTAAGTAGAAGTACCTGGAGCTTACTGAAATCAGAAACGAGAAAAAAAATTTCATCTCTTCCTCACTTTCACACCAATCTTAGAAGTGCGAAAAAACCACAATCCATGCTACACAAAAATATGGGGAAAAAATCACGAAATTTGCACAGTACTCGCCACATAACAGTGATGAACTTCATGCTTCCCTCGCAGACTGCCTTCAAAGTATCACCAACGTAATTAATCACCAGATCAGACTCTGGGATAATCATCCTCGCCAAATATGTTCACCTAGGTGAATGACCTAGCAACCGAGCTCGTTTAACACGAAAAAAAAAAGTCTATACCTGCTGGAGAACTTGATATTTGAACCATCGATATTTTTAAGAGCAAAAAGTTATCGTGGACCGGTAATTTTAAACCCTACGTTTTGAAGTTTCAAGATAATTTTCTCAATCTATGCCACGAATCGTCGCTTGAAATGTATAAACAAAAGTAGTCTAGGGATAAGTATTTTGGAGCAAAAAATTTACGCATTCTTTCTTGTTTTTTCGAAATAAAAATTTTCAACCTTTTTCATTTACCTTCATGCTCGAAAAATTTTGTTAAAATTCTGGTATAAGGTCCTTTCTGTCTCCCACACAGTAGGATTGGTTTCAATTTCATATACATCTGCGTGACAATTTTTCAATAAGAAGTATACGTTTTTTCACTCAAGTGCAGAGGGCACGTGAGGGTTGTGGAGGAGGGAGAAAGATGGTGATAGTTCATGCGTCAAAATTTTTTTAGGCTGGCCTCGAACAATGTTTTATGATAATTCTTGAAATTAGAGGAGGACTAGACCATTTTCTTCCAATTTTAGTTTTTTCATTTTTTTTTTTTTTTTTAAGAGTTGGAGGCGGTGGAGAAAAAAGTTGCGGAAATGACGTCGAATGGATGCGGGAAAATTTGGTGTACCTAACTTGACTATTCAACTCCCCTTATCACAGTTGAAAATTTCAACCTCAAAGCTCATTCGCGCTTTGATGATGTCAGATCACCAGGTCGGAGATCTTCCTCTCCCTCCTTTAGCAGGAGCCTTACCAAAGTGAATGTCTTTTTTCTGTCTTGGTCACGTGTTCAAAATACCCTAGAATGCGTTTCTCGTGTAAAACACTTGGCCTGACTAGCTCCTGTATTTCGTTGACGATTGAAATGTTGGTTCGTCGCGCTGTCCAAGGTATCCTTCGCATTCTTCGCTAGACCCACATCTCAAAGGCGTCGATTCTCTTTCTATTATCTGCCTTCAAGATCCATGTTTCCGCGACATATAGGAAAACAGAGAAATCAAGAGACTGCATAAGTTTGTTTCTTGTTTTTCTGGAGATCTTATTACACGTGAAATTACGCAGTCTGATCATAGCTGATTTGCTCAAAGCGATTCGGCGCCATATTCCTGTCGACGAGCCTTCATCTGCTTCGATAATGGACACTAAATATACGAACATATTCGCTCAGAGCTGTAGAAACTGTAAGATACTTGGCCCGATCCATCCCCATGACTTTTGTTTTTTATGTATTAATACGAAGTGTAAGTTTTTCGCTGGCTATCTTTACCAAGTTGACAAGCTCCGCCATCTCCTCTTCATCCGAAGCCATCAAAATGGCATCATGTGCACATCGCAGATTAAAGATTCTTCTTCATCCAATGGAAATACCACCATTCCAATGTTCTAGAGCCCCACGAAGTATATGCTCATCATACATGTTGAATAACTGCGATCTTGTTCAGCTTAAAAAAACCTCAGGTTCTTCACTACCATAGAATTGAACTCATATGTAAGGGCTCCACCAAATCTACTATATGAGCAGAAACTCCCATCTCTCTTAAAACTCTTCAGAGTTCCTCCCTATTCACGCAGTCAAAAGGCTTTGGCATAATCTATGAAACACATCACTACAGGTAGGTATGTTGAACTCTTTGCACTTTTCAATGATTTGCCGAACATTCGGTATCTGTTTCCTTGTGCTTCTTCCTGGCATGAATTCAGCTTTAAAATGTGCCATTACATGCTGGAAAGTCATCTCCAAAGTTGAAGAAAGGATTCTCGAGCGTGTAACGACATTTCTCACCAGTGACACGTGGCGATATCATGCTTTTCGGCGAAGTCGACGAGCATTTTGCCTCTTCCATTTAGCTCTCCTAGTGCATAAACGCCCAGCTACTTGGCTTTCATGGTCTGCTCTTAGCTTGACGTTAAAATCTCCTATAACAAAAACAATCTAATTTTTTTGGCATTTGTACATTTATCTAGATCACGGTAGAAACGTTTTTCAGCCATTGCACTCTCAGCAATGGGTGCATACACTTGGATGATTACAATAGGCTTAGGTTTGATATCAGGCCTGACATAAGTCATTTGATCAGACTTCGGAATCACAGCACTTATCACATTGACCAGTTTTTAACGTAACAGTATCAGTACTCCGTGTTTACGTAGTAGAAGATTACGAGGGTTCATCAACTCCAGTTTGGAACACTTCACATAACTTCAACAACTACGCGACAATTTTCCTACCCTCAAGTACACCGTTCAAGCTCTTCCTTGGCCACATTTACAACTCAGACTGTATTTCATCAACTTCTCTCAGCAGCTCTTCCACTTGCAACAACTACTCGTTGTTTATAAAACCACATTACACAAAAGCCAAATAAATAAATCATCGGCGATTATCTCTTCACTTATAAGAAAACATTCGTCGATACGTTCGCACGCAATAAAAAAACTCCACACAAAACGAAGCATTTATATGCCTTACCTAAGCCGATAATTCTGTAACGACCTCACCCTCTCCACAGTCTATCGTCTATCGCCCCCCAACGACCAAAAAATTATTAATTCACGTACGAAATTCATCATTTTTCATCCGTTTCCTCGATCTCCGCCTCACCACATAGCACACCTACGCTCGTTTGTCGAACTTCATGTATACTCGCATGTTTACAAAACACACACACACACATACAACACAATAAATGTAATACACGACATGACATGCACAACAACACACACCAACATACATACTACGACATCGGTTTAAGCTGCGCTTTTTCATCATTTTCTCCGCCCTTCATCCGCTCATTCAGCATCAGTCTACGTCATCGTTTCATAAATCCCATACATACAACGTATACGGTAATATATTAAGCAAAACAAAGTGCACCCTACTGAAAAAAAATAAAATAAAGAAGTACAAAAAAGAAATGACGAGACGAGTCAGCATCGCTATATTAGCTGCAACCTACACAAGATACATTACACGTAGTAAATACGGTGGCTTGTATTATTTTATCATTTCATATCGATATGGAAACCCTTTAGCTAATGTAAACAGCTCTCTGAACCCCGTAACCTCGCTCGCATTTGCCATTTTCGTTCGTTCAACATCAGCCACTCGATCTACCAACATCAAACTTAATTATAGCGAGCTTATCGACACCGAAAGTATACAATTTCAGTCGATGCACACAACGTATGATGTAATATACCGATGATGCATATGGTGAAAGAAGCAATGAGGGGAAGGGGAGGGATGAAGAATAGGTCGACAAATTAATATCAAAGTTTAATGCGCAGGAGTAAATAATCAGTATTTACGCTGTTCGCTTCTAGCTGGTTCGATTAAGTAAACTTTACGAGTAGGTTTTTTTCCCATTTTCACCTGCATCATTCGTAGGTGCATAGCCGCAAGTACTCGTCAAGTTTCGGTTCAGCTACATACGAGTCGTCACCATTTTCGAATGAGATTTCAGACGATTAATTATCTACCGCTGCCAACGATGATGACGACCACAGACGACGAGGCAAATACGTAAAATCCATTAGTCGACGAGAAATATGGTATAAGCAACAAATACAGAACATCATGAAGAAGCAGCGCAACAAGAAGAAAATTACAGTATGGAAGAAGGAAAAAAATCACTCCCATCATAGCTCAGCTTCGGACGTTTACGCTCGTACATGCGAAATTATCGTACACATTAACCTTTTGCCAGTATTTTTTTTTCACTCCTTTTGTTATTACAACCATCATCATTGTACTACTGAAACGTTTACGTCCACATTGTCGAGATGTTTTCGAAACAAACCATAATCTATATCAATAACAAAACAGTCGACGAACGAGGCAAAGATACCCACCCATTCGACCAGAAATCGTACTGTAAGTATTCAAAGTACCGACTGTAATCGCGCTGAAAAAGGGGGGAAAAAAAGATTCTAAATCCTTACAGCGAGATAGAAAATTCAACACCACTACGAAGAAAAGTTTCATAAACACCCACGCGCCCGTCAAAATACAGCTTTTGGCTCGTTTTGAATTTACGTAGCGTACGAAGAGATATAACAAAACAACCATTCAACCTACGCGCTCCGTTATAAGTATAATTTAACCTCGAAATGTATGTACAAAGAGAACAGCGGATGATCTCTGGAGAAAACCGAAGCAGCAAAGGCGAATACCGCAAGAAAATCGTGTCGTCCTCGTCCTTTTTAGTAATGTCGTTAAATATGCGGTAGGTATACCTTTTCCGACGCTGTACGGTGCATTGTTGCCTTCATACCCTCCGGGAAGCTCGCCCCGGCAAACTAAAGTGAGCAGGTTAAAGAAAATATTACACGATGCTTAATACGTACTACAATACGAATGACCCTTTTTATGCAGTTTCCAGTACAGGTATAGTGGGCAGTAAGGTAAGCAAAATAAGGCTAAACGACGAACGGACGATAAAAGTAAACTTTCGAGCATGAGTAATTATCGTTAAAAATACACGAAAGTTGCTTTTAAAAAAAGACCTAACATCTTTTGTGCGATTTTAAAAGCAGCGAATGAGAAGAAAATTCAAATTAACCAGGGTTGAAAAAAATTTTAGCGAAACACTTTCATTTAACCATCATCCGCAAATGAAATGTTGCCATTGATGATGATTGTACGCGACGCTAGCGTTCCCAGTGTTCGGGTATCGGAGTTAAAACTAGCAGTGAATTGAATAAAAACGCACATAAATTAAAATCCGCAATTCCATCAATCATATATTAAATCATTCAGTTTGTACTGAATACGAAAAATTGCAATTGAAAATAAATAAATATGCATAACGGAAAGAGCTATACGGAGTGTTTCATCAAATTGGAAAGCCCCTTGAAACAGTAACTACGCAACACATACCTCGTCAAAACATGTATGCTTGTCTGATTTTCGGATTGAAGGGGCAGAAAAATGCTTGTTCGAATTTTTTTCACAAATCTGGGTAACTTTTCATAATATGTACCTCGTTGGGTGTGTGTGTGTGTGTGTGTTTAGAGGTCGTACTGCGAATCTCCAAAACCGTTTCAGAGAGGAAGATAAAATTGGTTAAATAAACCCGATTGAAAGCAGAACAGAAAACTTGTTTCCAAAATGAATACCGGAACCAGATCAAACCAACTACCGAGTACAAAAAGTACACAAAATGTCTTAAATAACAAAATAAAAAAAAATTAAAAATCAGAACCGATACCAAAACACACACCAATCTCAGAAAATCAAACTCCTGCCTCAATTGAAAGCAGAGATGTGAGGAAATTTTCCCTTTTTTTGACCTTGTGAAGTCTGTTCCTCGCATAACTCCCCTTCGCCCCACCAGCACAAAAATAGGCTAACTGAACTCAGTATTGGGCAGCTGTAAAAACTGAAATTGGAAGAAAAAATTGGAAAAAACCTTACACTAAATTATAATAAAAAAAAAATTAAAACTAAAATGCAGAAAATAAATTTTTTTTAGTCTTGAATTCTCAACTTCAAATTCAAGTATCATTCAATTTATGATTTTGCAGATGAATTTTCGTGAAATATTATATTAGGTTAATTGAAAAAAATAGTAATGTTTTTTTTTTCTAATCAGTTTTATGGGTAGAGGAGGGGGAAGGGGGTTCAATGGAGCTAAAAATTTCGACACCAGCAAAAGGCACATCTAGAACCTATACTAAATCTACACACACAACTTCCTACCCCAATGAGGAGGGGGGAGGGGTGTTATGCGAGAAACAAACTCAAAATAAAACAAAATCAGCCTTAAAAAACACATTTCTGAGCTTTAAGGGGATACAATGGGTCTGAAAAGTCGAAATCTCCAAAATATACATCTACGACCCCTACTCAGTCCACATATCAAATTTCAACTTCCTAGTTCAGTTTTGAAGGTAATTAGGGGGGAGGAACTGTTTTTTTTTTCAAAATCAAAAAAGGCAAAACTCTCATATTTCTCCCCCGAATTGATCTAAGAGGTTGATTTTTGGACATGTTATACAACTTTGGATGCCCTATTGATTCGGCTGAAAAAACAACTTCGGCGGTTTTAGTTTCTCAGCACTTCCGCCTCCAAATTTGGACGTAACTGAATTTCGAGCCGAGATCATCACCACTCCAGAAATATCAAATTGTACGCCAATCGAAGCCTACTGCCCAAATTTTATCAGTTTCGGTCAGCATCGAGCTAAGCAAATAATTTTTCAGCAATATTACATTTGAACTTATTCAATTATGAATATGTAGTGAAGGGGCACAAGAGAATAGTAAGAATGTAAAAAGGAAACTGAAAAGAAAAAAAATCAAAAACTGAAATTGAAATTTTCTCAGCTTTAATGCTCTGGCTATGGAACCGGTACGATGGTTTAGTAATAGCAATAAATATGCCATTTGTGTATTTCGACAATTCGCTGAAAAACTGACCTCTCACACTAGCAGAAACTTGATCATTGGTTTTTGAAACTAAACTCCTTTGAGAATACAAGCCTCAGTTCTGTTCATTTTCAATACTGAACTCCGGCTCGAGACCTAACTATCTCCCATGCAAAATGTTGACCACCAGCTACAATCACAGACCAGTGGTGTCGCCAACATGAAAATTTAGATAAGGAGGGGACCAAAAAAAAAAAAAGAGCCAACAATTTACCCTATTCTTTTGGAAAGAATATTTCAAAGAGTAAAAGGAAGCCACCTTTGTTCTAGATGAAGAGGGGTAGAATATCAATTTCTTCGTAGTGTATTAAGGTTAGTTTTTACAAATTTTAACATTTGAAAATGAAGTGGAAAAAAAGGTACACCAGACACTCGAGCGAAAAGAAGGTAAAATTTAAGAAAAAATTGATTTTTTACTCACTGAAAAGAGCATTACTCGAAGTTTTACAAATAAAAGTAGTAGTTCAGAGGTAAATATAGCTCTAGTACATAAGTAGGAAAAACTTTTCAGCGATACTTCGAGGAGGCAGAATTTTTTCATTTAGGGTAGCTTGGCCCACCGTTTTCTTCCACCTTGATAAACGGCTCTGCGCTAGACTCCTCAAATTCTAAACATCGGCATACATTTCTGAGGCCATGATCTCAGCTCCAGATGCCAAACGTTCTTACGCTGATTGTAAGAAGGCACATGGTGAAAAATGAGCAATTCGTGTTTCGAAACCAAAAATTTTAGCCTTCTCTTTCTCACAAATCTAGCACACCGAATTCAATTATACATTACATACACCTATTTCAATTCCTATTCGATCAGTTCAAAAACAATATCTTTAGTCATTTTCATCTTAGAATGTACTCTTCAATGATCTCCCTTTATAATTTTAATTCTTTTAAATGTTGACTTCTCATCGTACACTCTCTAATACCATCAAAGCCAAGCGTTCAAAATTCAGCGATTTCATTCCGGTACCGAGCAAAATATACAAGTTCTAGACTCGAGCCATAAGAATAAATACCTTAAACGTGAACGAAACAGACTTTCAAGTGCGCAGCGTAATAAACAAAGCCTTATTTTTTTTTCAACAAAAAATCCATCGACGAGACATATTTCGAATAATGAAAAATAAAATTTTTTTCACGAAAAAAATTGATAAGATAGCATCTACAGAATAGACTACTAAAGGCCGTGTATAAAAGACGTAAAAAACGTTTTAAAAAAGAACGCAGGTAGATAGATACGTAAATACCTTACACAAAGGTAGGTAGGTATTCATCGTAGCAAAAAAATGAAATTTTTCAGACGAAAGTTGCCATCGTCGTCGTCATCAACGCGCAACATCTCATTGGCACTTGAAAGGGGAAAAAAATTGTTTACCGAGAACGCAGAAATAAATTTCGATGAGGACAAAAAAAAAAAAAAAAAGAGCAACCATTTTCAAGCTATACGAAACAGATGCTGAGATATGGAAGACCTTCGATGAACTCTACATATAAACGGGTGTATGCCCAGCGCAGCTAACTTGGCTAACGTAAGCTACACGAGCACCACGTGTTCACCTGTTCATCGCCACATTGCACCATGCCAATGCGATGCGATGCGGTGCCATCGACCAACCGGACACCGGTCATCATTGTTTACGTTATATCACTAAACACGTAGTACACCAGTCGATCTTATAAACTAATATAATAATTATTATCAACCCGTTAGAATCCATGCACCATCTCCCAAACTTACACCATATTAGGGTATGAAAAGCAAAAACCAATAAATACGAACCCTTATCGTATCCGGAACCATTTTATCATAGAACAACGCGATGTGTACAAAATACCAATACTGGTTCGCTCTCTCGGATGGGTCACCAATCAACAACAACACTATACGTATGAATAAAAAATGCACCGCACCGCCGATATTCAAAAAACCAAAATTTCCAAAAGCTCTACACAGAAGATAAGTACAAAGAAAAGCAGAAACTAACGTAAGTGTAGTAAATCGGACGCGAAATTATACTTAAATCTTCGAAGAAAGAAAAACAGAAAAAAAAAACAAAAATTTTCATTCGACCACCACACCATACGCAGACAACACGTCGCGTCGACTCGGACACCATGTACATACAGAACACGTGGCGTTAAACTGGTCTCAACCAGAGTCTGCACGAAGACAAAATGTAGAGTTGGCAATGGGTAAGGTATAGCTAGGTCTAGGTACCACCGACTGGCTCGGCTATGGCTACGGCTACGTACTACGTACTTCACTTCACAGTATCAGCTACAGCTACAGCTGTTCTCGTCGAGCAGCGGCTCGTTTTACCTTCGAGCACCTCGTCGTCGACGTTTTACCGGCCGCTCTTCAACTTCTCCCGCGACGTACGACACTGCTAACAAAAAAAACAAAAAGAAAAACACGAATGACGAGTTAAATTCGCGATTTTTCTTCCTCAACTACGACCTGTCATCGCACAACATACACGTTACGTACGTACGTACAAATAGTTAAACATACTATACTATAACTACCATACTTCCAACTCACATTTACCACATACATATCGATGTAGATACATCGATATATTTCACCAATGTACACACATACACGCTCGTAAAACAAATATGTATATCGAGAAAAAAAAACCACCGCGCGAAGCTATCACTTAACCACAACGACGACGAAAAAAAAAAAAAAAAAAAAAAAAAAAAAAAAAAAAAAAAATGAAAAATAAAAAAAAAACGACGACAATGACGACACACACGCAGACAAATATGCTGCCAGCACAATCCCAAATCTGTAGTTGGTTCGCGTCCGCCTCGAGCAAGCCAACAACACAGTAAAAGCTATCATTCGCATATGGTGCAGGTAGCTTGCCTATAGGTAGTCGGTACTAGGTACGCAGTTCATATTTATACATATCGAGTTGATGTAGAAAAAAATTACTACATTAAATGATATCATTTATCATTGTTTTACCCATTACATGTAGAAATATCTAATGGTCTATCGAACCGATAAACACACGCTGGCATAAATGGGTGAGAAAAAAGAAATAACTACATAAAATATCAATAACGTGTACACGCACACACACACACATACATACCGAACACTCGAGAGATAATTTGCAACCGAACGCGTACTTCACGTTCGTACGTACAGTACGTATATTACCGCAAACCAACATCAAGTGCACTTTAGTCAAGTGAATTGCAAAAAAAAAAAAAAAAAAAAAAAAAAAAAAAAAAAAAGGGGAAAAAAA
>FIZR01017127.1:0-30368 GCA_900060175.1 Ferrisia virgata
TCAAAAAATTGTAAGAGACCTTTTTTGTAGAGAATTCAATTTCCTACAAGTAGATAAGATGAAATATTTTTTTTCATATTGTAGACACCAAGATATGCAATTTTCTTTAAAACAATAGAAAAAAAATAAAAATCTGAAAGGCGGAGGACGTTCCTATTAAAATTAAGAGCTCATAAGTGGAGAGAGGTAATCGTTTTTTTTTTACCCACCCTACTGTATATAGGTACATTACATATAATAAGTATGTATGTATCTATCATAGCAGATGTACCTCGGAGTTATGAAAATACACGTGATACTTATTATAGCTACCTCTGCTTATTATTACTATACAGTACATATAGATATATGAAAAAGGGTAGAGAGTAAGAAAGAGGCAGGGACTGAAATGCCGCGTTTAATGATTACAAAATCAACACGATAGCTAACCATCCCTTTACTAAACGGTTGTTTTTTTTATTTCAATCAACATCGACCGCCGTATTGACTCGCTATGTTTACACTCTGCTCTTTATTCAAATCATCGGGGAATTGATTTATCTCATTCATAGATGGTGGATAGGTCCACTGATGTGTGGTACTTCGTTAAGCGACTAATCGATTTACAACCGAAACAGAAGAGGGTGATGGTGTGATGTTGGGTATTGTGTAGTTATTTGGGTGTATTGTGTAGTAATATTTGTATCGTATTGTATTGGTCATTTTACTGTTCATGTCAATCGTTTATCGATTATTAATCTTTATTTTACTTTTGTTTTTGTTGCAGGTAAGAACGGTGTTCTATACGAGAGTCAGAATATCTTCATCCGAAGTAGTGGTGATTGCGATCTCGATAATAGTTTTTTTTTTTTACATACGTATCGAATGATTCGATGATAACTCTCGAGAGAATTGATCTTATTTCATGATATACGTGATCTTGAGTTCATTTGCAATGTTACAAAACGTGAAGATTTTTTATACGAAAATTTGAACCAGTGAAAAACACTAAGAAATAAATTGCATACGCGTCTGAATGCACAATTTTAATTTTCGTACGTAAATACAAAATGTATTAAAAAATATATAAAAATAGAAACACAACAGAGTAATAAACGTAATAAAAATCGATATAGGAAATGTTCCTCCAAATTAAACCTAATCTTAAAAACTTACTAATCCCCTAAACAGAGAGAAAAAGAAAATAATAAATTAAACGAACACTTGAAGTGCTAAATAAGAATACAGATTAAAAAAAAAAAAAAAATTCGATGTCATGATTATCTTCGATTACGTATATTTTGGAATATCCCTAATTAATTATTATATTACCTTAAAAAATGTGCTAGAGCAGTGTTAAATAAGAAAAGGAATAAGGAAAACGTAAAAAAAAAAAATAATAATAAAAGAAGGAAAGAAAATAAAACGACGTTAGTATATCGATAACAGAAAAATAACAAGATTTACATAATAACGACAGAGCAGAGCTTCTACTTAGGTAACACCATTTATTCATTCATTTTTAACTAGTTGCAAATTGTACTGTAAATTAAATAATCAGTACTTAATAATTATGTCTTGCTAATAGAGTAAAAAAAAAAAAAAATGAAAAAAAAAATAACAACGTATAACAAAATAAAAATATACATTGCACTGGTGAGATAAAATACACGTAAAAGCTACTAACCATTATAAGTTAAAAAAGAAAAAAATAATAAAAGAAAACAATATACAATGTAAAAATGTCAATTCTAATAATTCGGCAGTTAGATGAACGTAACAACATACTGATTTTATCGAACGGAATAAAATCATGTCAATTACTTCCGACTTACTAGTTAAAGGCATTGATAAATAGAGAGACAAAATGTAAATGGCAGAAATGGTTAAAGATAAAAAAAAGGAAAAAATAAATTTTAAACTCGACGAAGTATATACGTAAAAAAAAAAAAAAAAAGAAAAAAGAAAAAAACCATAAAACGGGGAATATTTTTCTAATTAAAAATAAGTAGAAGTAAAAATATAACAAGCAAAAAAAAGATGTAAAATTTCCAACTGAGTATTACATTTTTCTAGGCAGTATTTTTCGTTTTAGAGATCTCGAACGTGTTGTGTTAATTTTTTATACGGGGTCTTTTTTTTTAGGAATTCAATGTCGTAGAAGGCGACGGCGATGGAACTGTTTTACCATCAGTTTTCTTGGTTGTTAATAAACCATGTTGTTGTTGTAAGTGTTTTTTGAAGTAGGATATATTACATAGCACCTTGTTACAAAGATTGCACCTTGTTTTACCATAGTGTAGGTGGCAATGAGCTCTTAAATTACGTAGATGCTTGTAAGTGGCGCCGCATATACTGCATATATAGCGATGTCTTTGTTGGGAAAAGTCGGCGCTTGAAGCGGCTGATTTTCTATTCACTTCGGTTATCGTTGGTTCTGTTCCGTCACCCGCGTTATTCAACGAGCTTAACCAATGACCTACGAATACAACGATAGTCGCATTGAAATAGAAACGAAGGTAACACTGTTTTATTAAAACTTACTACATACCTTGTAAAGAATCCTGAGACATATCACCACCTGAAACTCCGGCTCCGGCTGTTGAAGATTTGGTCAACAGATGATCTGAAAAGAAATTTCGAAATAAGAGAAGTTGATCAAATATAAGTAGATTTAACTAAGCTGTACGCACTCAATTCCATAGCGGGTTTTTGATAAGGTTCCTCGATAGTTCCATACATTTCCATTTCGTTTAAATTTTGTTCGGGGGAATTGATAGACGAATATTCTTTCATATCCATACGTAAATCTTTGCTCGGTGTGTCGTACATATCGTCGTGATTTTTCTCAGTTTTAATTGGAAATATCTCGATGGATTGTTTGGAAGAGAACGACAACGGAGGTGGCATCTCTTGACTTTCGAGTTTCGGCATCGGTTTCAAATTGGGTAAATTGGGTAAGAAACGCGGTCTCGGCTGAATTTCCTCGTCCTCGGATTTCTTTTTTCGTTTAGGAGGATTGAGGTCCGGTGGCGGAGGAGCGGGAGTTTTCGTAATTGGGATTATACTCAATGGGCACGAAGCTGATTCGTTAGATGCTGTAATTTGTGGAGCATATTGCGAAACATCAGATAAGATTTCGTCTTCCTCAGGTTCGTCATCGTCGATATTTTGAGACACATTTTCCTCTTCGTACGCCTGTAAAATTATTTAAATTATCGATATGCTCGATTCGTGAAAAAAAAATACAGGTCAAGGCTTACTTGTTAGTGCTCTACGCTGGCTACAGAATAGATTGTTATTTTTTAAAATACGAATTTTTTTTCTTCATTTACTTGTCATGTTTATTGTAAACAAAATATCGAGACTTACTTCTGAATCATGATTCATCGGTCCATCAGGCGGCTCGTTGCCGAAACTATTATCGGTCAATCCCTTAACTTCAAGTAACTTGGCAGTGGCTAAAAAAGACGGCAGTTGATCTTGCATAACGTTAACTTCTCCTTGATAAATGAAATCGATCAAAGCTCGTAAATCGTAATATCGTACGTTTCGAAACACAACAATAGGATGTTGACATGGGTTATCCTGCATGATTATAAACCATTGTTACGAAAATGTATACGTATTATTAACGGATAATCAACAACGTACCTTAAAAAGCTCTTTGAAATACGAACTACAAGCTGATAACAGCATCTTGTGGGCTTTGATTTTATATCCTTCGCAGCTTAAAGTCACATCGACTAAATTTTCTTCGCTTCTTAATGAATCGAACGCATCCATAATGTGGCTCAAATAATTGTTCCATTTTAGGGAAAACAATTGGCTGGTACCGTACATTTTGACGTTTGATCTGCACAAATTTTCAAAACGTTACGACCAATGACACATCACGTAAAATACGCTGTAATTTTTATCACGACGGGAAAAAATTTTCGAAGAAATTGATAAAGATAAGCACAATTCGAACGAACGTGCAACGTAACTGGTATAAATCAGGCGAAAATTATCGCCGATGAGAAAAATGACGAATTGAACGTAATTAAGATGTAAACGGAATGACACAAATTTGCATATTAGGTTGAAAACGTATTTCAAATCAAGTTAAGTTTTCGATTCGTTCTACATAAAGAAAAAAAAACATCAACTTACAAAGTAACGATGATAAACGAACTAAACGATTAATCGATATCGAGTAGCGAAAAATAAATCGCAGTATTCCAATTATTTGGAAAATTCTTCGACTAAACTATGGAAAAAATTTTTCCCACGGATCTCAACTGTACATTCAGTTCACTAAAAATAACACTCGGAAATGTTTGATCGAGCGTACTCGAAAATACCACGGCTGCTTCGAATTATCGCATTTCTAAGCATTTTTAATCGCAAATAAAGGGAAAAACAGCGAATTCTAAGATAAAATTAACTTAAATTATTAATTAATAATCAGTAATTCACATTGAACTTCGCTAAATTAACATATCTGTCTAAAAATACATTACTATCATATAAACAATTGCATAAAAGTTCAGAAAGAATGAGTCAATGAACTGAACGTTTCAATTTTATTAATAGAAATTTTACCTCAAAAAAGTGGTAAAAACGACTCACAAAATCACAAGTCGAAATATTTTTATTGAAAAAAGATAAAAACCATTGTTTTTGTTTCCGTTATTGCTGAAAAAAATGCAACACTGCTATTTTATTTAGAAACAGTGTTGCATTTCATACAATTGTCGTTTTCGATGAATCTCGCTTTACATACCCAAAAGAAAAGAATGTAAACAAGATAAACACCGAAATTCAAAGCCGGACCATCGTGTTCTGAATAGTTATCGTTGGTGAAAAAAGTATGAGTTTTTATGAATTATTTGTGAATTTAATTATTTTTATTCGATCGTTTTGAAAGGAATTTATTATTCTAACAATGTTGGACAGTCCCGGTTCTTCGCCTGAGTCTATGTCTATAGATGACAGACTAACGCGCGATGTTGGTAACGTAAACATATCTACAGGTAAGTAAATTTCATGTTTGATCAACTATCCCTCTATTAAATCATGATATTTTCGCTATTCAATACGATTATGTAATAATCAATCAACTCAAAAATGTTTTTAATACGATAAGACCTTTAGAGTATATGGAACTCGAAGATGAGGTATTACCGGAAGATAAACAAGCTCTTCTAGAAGAATTTGAACGACGTAAAAAAGCTAGTCAAATAAACGTGTCAACGGATGATTCAGAAGTGAAGAAAAACCTCCGTTTACTTGGCGAACCGATCTGTTTATTTGGCGAAGGTCCGGCCGAACGTAGAATTCGTCTGAGAGATCTCCTATCGAGGTAAATTAGGTACCGTATTATTGTACGAATAGTTGTGGCTTATTTATTAATTAATATGGTTTGCAGGGTCGGTGGAGACGCTATTAAACAGCACAAAGAGCTTGAAAAGAAACAAAAATCCGATGATCGCAAAAAACAAGATAAAGGAACCGAGACTACTTGGTATCACGAAGGACCACAGGCTCTCAAAGAGTCTAGATTTCAAATAGCGTGTAATTTCTTTATTTTCCGCTTTGAATGGTATTTTGAATACATGCACGTTAATTAGTAAATCTGCATTTGTACAGGTTACTCCTTAATTCGTGCTAAGGAAAGATTACAGAAGGCCAAAGAAGAAGCTGAGATTCCAGAAGCTACCAGAACTGCACGTAAACAAGAACTACATAAACGTCTTACTTCACTAGCGATTAATTGCAGTCAAATTGGAGATAATAGGCCGATATCATATTGTACATTCAGTCCTGATTCTAAAATGATCGCCACTGCTTCATGGTACACCATTTAAATTTCTCAATTCATTTAATATTGTTCGTAAACTTCTAATGTATTGAGTGAATTTTTAGGAGTGGTTTATGTAAATTATGGTCGTCACCGGATTGCGAGCTTATAAGAACATTTAGAGGGCATAATTGTAATGCTGGAGCGATCGTCTTCCATCCGCAGGCTACTGCCGAAGTATCAGATAGAATTTGCGCTTTAGCGTCTTGTGCTGCAGATGGTTCGGTTAAATTATGGAATATGGATAGGTAAAAGTTGAAAATGATTGTGGTACTCCTATTTTAATTGTAAGCACTGTATTTAATGATGTTTAATATACCTGAAGATCAATTAAACAGCGAAACTCCGTTGGCTGAAGTAGAAGGTCATGCTCCACATCGAGTCTCTAGATTACAATTCCATCCGTCTGGAAAGTACTTGGGTACGTGTTGTTTTGATAATTCGTGGCGATTATGGGATCTAACCAAATGTCAAGAAGTTTTACATCAAGAAGGTCACGTTAAACCGGTGTATTGTATATCTTTTCAGTGCGATGGTTCTGTCGTCGCTACCGGGTTAGTGCAATTTTAAATACGCTCGTATTGTTGGAAGTCGTCTGTAATACGTGTTTGTTCGTATCTTAGATCGTTGGACGCTTTCGGTCGTGTATGGGATTTGAGAACTGGACGATGCGTTATGTTTATGGAAGGTCATTTGAAATCCATTTATTCTATTGATTTCTCTCCTGATGGATATCACTTGGTAACTGGTAGTGAAGATAATGCAGCCAAGATATGGGATTTAAGAAAGCGATCTTGTATATATACAATCCCAGCTCATATGAATTTAGTTTCTTCTGTAAGATACCAACCCGGTAGTGGTCAATATTTAATTACCAGTTCTTACGATAATACCGCCAGGGTTCGTCATCAAAGTCATTTTTTACGCTATTGATGATGTTTTCCTTCAAAATTGACATGACTTAATTTACAGGTTTGGTCGGAAAAAACGTGGCAACCTTTGAAAACGTTATCTGGCCACGATAATAAAATAATGTGCATGGATATATCGCCAGATTGTAAGTACATTGTTACTTCGTCTTACGACCGAACATTTAAACTTTGGGCACCGGAATGAATAGAGTATTATGACATTTTGGAACTAATTGATCCTTCCGATTTGGAAGTTACGCTGCGAGTGAAATTGAGTCGTGTAGTTCACGATAAATATGTGAAACGAAATATAAAATTTTTCCAATCATTTATTTCGATTATTATAAGTATAGGAAATATGATTTTAAATATGATTGCGGTTAAGATTGCATGTCAAAAAGGTATCTCATCTTGTGAAGAACATGTAACCGTAATGGGTACCTAATGATAATAACGAAAATAGAAGTTTGAATATTGCGTGTATAATGGTTGTCTTTGTGTAGTATGATACCCGCAATCAAGTTGGATATTTTTCATTACAATATGCCGCATATTTTCCGTTTCTTGTCAACAAGCCATTTTACGAGCCTCATTTCCGACAGTCGTTTAATTCTACGTGCCTTTGCCTCTCCTTCTATCGTATTGTTTTGTAAACTGAAATGAAGTTTTGACGTGTTTTAATTTCCATCATCTTGTTGACTCGAAATGTACGATAGAAGTGATGGCTCGACTAGATGACTGTAGTTATGTAGGGCAATGTTGAAGTGAGTTTTAATATTTCATAGTTCATGTTTTTAAACCGATACAATTTCGAGTGGTATGGTTTATTAGAAATTTAATACGGATACTTATTGAAACGAGTAAGTATAACCGTTGTAACGTTTGTTGTTTCGGGTTTTCAAGAGTAAAAATCTGAAATTTTGTTACGATTTGTATTATTCTTACAGGAGCTTTTCTATAAATCTAATTGCTTACGTTTTATAATTTGTAAATTAAAATCTTACAATGCTGAATTCTCGTAAAACGAAATCAATGAAGATGACAAATCACGGGAATGATTCGTTACCTAGAAAAAGCAAACGAAAAAATCGGTGGAAACAGTCAACTTGGAAGGAGTTAAGAGACGAAGCAACCAGCCATTATAAGTGCGGAGATTACCAGAAAGCAATTCTCCATTATGATCGAGTAATTGAATTAATTTTTCTTCAATTTAAGTAGGTTTTAAACTGATGTAGGAAGTAGTGATTCATTCCTTTACTTATCAAAACGGGTTGGTAATGTAGGTACAGGTACCAGTCTAATAGGTTATTAAGAGATTTCAAATATTTTTGTGGTGTTTGCTGAAAACACTTCTGAAATAGCTCTAAAAAGTGCAATCAAGGTAAAGAATATTAACGTAAAGTGATAAAAAAAAAAGATTAAATAATCATCTCTTATGATCGAAAAGGCTCGACATTGCTTTAGTTTTTTACGAAAAGTATATGCGTATACTATTTGATGGCTTTTGTATCTTGATTTTCTGTGTCATATTATTAAAGAAAACCATATTATCTCGAACTATCGACTTTTGCTGAATTCAGGGTTGGGGAGTATGTACAAAATCCATTTTGAGATACTAAAAATCTTCAACACGATTTTCCGAAGCATGTTAAATCGTCCCACTCCGAGGCAAGTGATTTACTAGGTTTGATACGAACGAAAATTACTACTCAGCTTCTACCATATTGGGTTAGAATAGTCATTTCTAAAATTTAAGAGGGAAGGGGGGCGATAGAGGGTAAAAATTACCAAAAATGTTCATTTTTAAACCATCGATAGAAAATTGAGAGGTGCTAAAATACAAAAAATCAGAATCAGGGATGAAAGTAAACGAAGAACCAAGAACCAAATGCGTAAGCAACATACAATTTTAAAGAACAAATTTGAGTGATTGAAGAACGAAACAAAAACGAAAACAATTTTACCATTTCTAAAGAACAAGAAAAAACCTTGAAAATTCATTTGAAAGAATAAGAATAAGAACAAAAATAACTATTTTCCCTTCTTTTTTTTGGAATTTCAACAGATAATTCCTCAATTTGTTGTAATTTAAACGCATTCTAGTGATATTTCCTTCGGTCTTACTCTCGTTTTCATTAATATTTTCATTGGTTTGAAAACTTTGAGCTAAATTTTCAAAAATTTGGCGGGTTGAGCTGAAAACTAAAACCCAACAAAAAACGAAAACAATATTTCAAAAACCGTGAAAAACGAGAACAAGATGAGAACAAAGTTAACAAATCCTAAATGAAAACAAAATTGACAAGAACAAAATTTTTGATTCGTGAGAACAAGATCGAGAACGAGAACCAAAATTCACTCGTTCTTACATCCCTGATCAGAATACTAGACCTACAGTTGAAAGGAGCGGTACGGGGAAGTTTGATCTTCAAATTAGTCAGTTTCTTACTTAACGTCTCTCTACATTATACTGGGAGGTTAAAATTTGGCTTGTGAATTCAGTAAGTGTCCTGCATTGAATTTTTAAATTTATTGATATTTATTTTTCATTGTAAACATTGCTTAATCGATATTTCGATCAAATTATTTTCAATTTGAAATTACAAAGATAAGGTTTTGAACTTTTAAAACTTCACTTACATCGTTACCCAAACTTCTCGTTCAAATAAGTATTTTACATTTATTAAATTTGATAATTTTTCATTATTTTCTAAACTTTTAAATTTTATAAAATGCGAAATATCTGGAACTATAAATTTTACATTTTTAAATTGTTCGTTTTGTTAGTTCATATTCTTTTAGTTTGAGGTTCATTTCACTTCTGAATCAAAATAATCATCCGTTAGTGATTTTGAAGATAACGAGGGACTACTCATTGGAAATTTACCTTGTGGGACATTGTACGTAGTCTTGAATAGAACAACGTTGTGGCGAAACAATTGAGAGAACAGTTATAATATTTTGTGGAGTATTTCAATACGATTTTTTAATATAAAATGGAATGATTCTTTTATTCGATTTCTATGATGAATTCCTTGAAAAAATTCTCGATGTGGATGCATATTCAAACCATCAATCTCTCCTCCCCCTTCTAAAACTGTCATTTCAAGAATTTTGATATTTTTCTCTTTCTCGTGTCGATCTTTGTGCAGCAACTTGATAAGTTGGTTTGATTGCAAAAATTCCATTCGAAAACAAACTTACAGATATTTTTCAGAGTACCTTTTCGTACCAATACGATGTTCCATAGGAGTATCATTGCTAATGGATCTTCAACAAGAAGAAAATTGGAACGAAACAGTCGCGATGTCACGAAGCAATTTCTTTTCGAAAATTACTCCTATATCGGTGTAGGATATTCTTTCATTCGATCGTGATTCACAAATTACTGATAATTTGATTCAATTAGGCAAACAAAACGCCATTTCTCATGTTACGGTTTGTAACTAGTTACTTACCGATTTAAATTTGATTTTCAATTCATACGTGAATTTTTCATGTTTCATAATGAAAAAAAAAAAAAATCCCGAGGAAGAATGTGTAGGTAATGGAAATAAGCGCAGATTGAATCGCGTGTACGTTTAATTCTCTTATAAGTGCACATAACACATACGTACACTGCGATAGTTAAGTAGGTTAGAAAAATTTCAAATTACTTACCCATTTGACGGAAAAAATGTGCTAGTCGCATAGCAACGCGAAGGTGTTGAAAGTAATGTGCCTGTCGGTAACACCTCAGCTACGATGGTGTCGGTTCTCTCACCGAACTGCTACGCTTCCGAACACGAATCTCGATCGTATGTACGAAAATTTCGCGTAACTTCGCGCGTAAACATTTCATTTTAATCGTTTCACCTTCGCGGAAACGCTACGCTCTGCCCAGTATGATGTACAAATGAGCGGAGATATCGCAGAATCTTCATCGATCACTTCGATCAACAAACAAGTCAAGGATATCTTACGTGTTACCGGCCAAAATGAAGTGATACAAAGTTTCGTTCGTAACGATGTCGGACTCGAATCCGAAGACAGCACGAATCGCGAACCTGCCAAAAACGTCCTATCTAAAGAAAAGAGAAACGTCGGTGTCGCGTGGAGATCCAACGAAATTATCTCACCGAACGGTAGCGCCGAAAAGAAACGCGATCATAAAGAAGACCCGCCTGGCAAAGCTAACGCAGTCGCCACTCCATTGTATCAACAACTAGGTCGAGATGCTCAGGTATCCGATCAAAAAGGTCCGAATAGAAAGAACGCCAATAAATGGAATCGTCGACAAAGGTTACTCGAAGAAGTGTACACGGATAAGGATCGAGCTGCTGCTGTAAATTTGGGTAGTCGTGATATTAAACAATCTTTGAAACTGAAAAGACGACAAGATAGGACTAGAATTTTGGAAATTTCAGAAGAAGCTCATCCTGGTACTTTGCTAGCGTTAGCCATACACAGATTTAAAACCGGAGACGTATACGTTGCAATGAAATTCGTCGATAAGGTTAAACGTCTTATTCGTTTGCGGATTGAGCTTTGATTTTGTTTTTATTTCAACCAATTGACGAGTAAACTCGTTTCAATGGCTAAATATTTTCATGTTTATAGGCGTTAGAATTGAATCCGTATGACAAAAATGCTCTGGTTGCCAGAAGTAAATGTCACCTAATGATGGGTAACGCGTCATTAGCGTTGAAAGATGCTGAGCAAGCATTAACAGAAGATAAATCTTTTATTAAAGGTTGGTTAGTTCATTAAATACATTTTGCCTGGTATCTTTTTTTTTTTTTTTTATAAAATTCAGTCGTTGAAATATATTTTTACGAATTGATGATTTTTCTCGTAGGATTGTATCAGAAAGCAGAAGCCTTGTACCATTTAGCTCAATTTGAAGGCAGTTTGATGTATTTTCATCGAGGGCTACATATTCGCCCACAAATGGAAAATTTTCGATTAGGAGTCCACAAAGCTCAGCAAGCAATACTGAACACCATCGGTGTGTAGACGATTACTTTTACTTACTTTCATTTAGTAACAGAGAACTTCCTTTTTTTAATAAATTATTAGATATGAAAATTCGGACTGTTATCTATGCATCGATCTATCGAATTTTATCATATTTATACAATAAATATATAAATATATGTATTGACAGAGAGGACAGATAATCGTCTGTCATACTTTTGATGCGATTGTGAGAAACTAAGAAGGGGAGTAATCGACACGAGTCTACGTTTCTCACATCGATTGTCGAATTTTACCTTTTTTGTGTTACTTTGGTTTTAACTCATACAAATCAGAAACTCTCGATCTGCAACCTGAGGTTTCATCACTATTTCAAACCCATATTTTTTGTTTTGAAATAGTTTTAAAACTGCCTCGATACAGCTTCAAAATTGTTTCAATGCATTTAAAATGTATTGTAACAGTTATAAAATTGTATTGTTGCAGTTGTACAGTTTCAAAAGTATCAACGCATTTTAAATGTTTTGAAACAGTTTTGCAGCTGTATTGGAACAGTTTCAAAACCGTTTTAAAACAGTAATGAAACCTCAGATCTTTCCCTAGTTTTGAAACGGTTTCAATTTTGAAGATCGGCGTGCTCTCGAAGCGTTAAAATAATATGTATTTTTCTATTTTAATAAAATTCAATCGCAGAATATTTCGTATTTTTTAGTTTACTTACATTTACATGAATAGACCATTTACATACTGTACATACATAGATAACATTCATGTATGTAAAGTATAAGTATTCTTTCTAATATGACTGGCTACATTTACGGTGCTGATATTTAAATTAAAATTATACTTTAAGATACTTTGGTTTTCCATTTTCTTTGGAAGTTTGGGATATTAAGCATGAAGCTGAAATCATATAAGTTGTATAAATAGAGTATTTATGATGTAGACACTACAGTACCATTTAAATGAAAGTTATGTGCCCAAAGAATTTAATATGATAGCAATACCCGGACAAGTCATAAAGACCGTTAACATTTCACGTTCCACAATACTCTTGGTAAAAATTTACATAATTGAAGGTTGATTGATTATGGTCCAAGGCGATGAAACTAAGATGAAATGAAAATTCATTCTATTGAAACCGAAGACACAGTAATCGAAGAATTGCTAGATATTTTGTAATTCATTTCTAATATTTGGAAAAGACAGAAAGGTATATAAATAACATTCAATTTTAGTTGCATATTTAAAAACAATCAAGTTTTCACTGCGTACATTTCAATTTATATGAATCTATCAACTATTGTAAAATAAAAACAGCAAAATTGCATAAAAAGTTGACAATTAACAATCGATGAGGGAAATGTAGACTCGCGTAAGGAATCGTACCTAAAAGTTGATGTTGAAGTATTATCAATTGAAATAGGAATGAAGGGACGTGGAAAATTCTTTCAACTTTGAAAATTTTGTTGAATTCTATTGCAGTTCTACAAGTTGCCTGAACAGATTATAATCTGGGTTTGACTTAAATATTAAGTCAAAACCAGGAATTATTTTTCTGGTTGGCAGAGATCTAGATTTTCATCCTCAAAATAACGTTCGTTCTTACGTACAATTCAAATTCAATTTTCTTGGCTTTGTGTGCCGGTGATAGAATATTAACGCAATTTCAACACTTTTGATTTTTAATGCTGCAAGTTCAATAATTGTAGATGGTTGTCAATAAATTTCAAATTTTCACTTAAAAATTACAGCATTTCAATTGTTGTTTTTTCAGGTAAATCTGTACCTAGTTTTGAAAAATTTCTCTCTCAAAGATCGCAACTTAATTCGGAAAGAAATCATTCGAGTCAAGATAATCTACTAATTAATTTAGATATCCCATTACAACCCACAAATTTTGATAAACAACGAGATAAAAAATTACTTAAAGAACTTCACGCTGATAAAATATACTTGGAGAAATTAATGCGAAATCCAGGTAAACTTTCAAATTTTCGACAGCAAAAACAATCCACATTACTGGAGTAAACCTGAAAAATTCTCGATTTTGCACCTTGTAATTTTTACAGATCTCACTTGTTTAAGCAGTAAACACAAACAGGATAATAAAATCTTAGCCGAAGCCAAAGAAGGAATGGAATTTTTACAAAACAGACAATATTTTTGGAAACAACAACAAGCCCTGGTCTCGGTCAAAGCAGCCGGTTCAGCTTCATCTAAATCAACAAAGAACAGAAGTACTAAAACAGGTAAACCCTCAAAAAATGGATCTCGAACTTGAGCAATAAATATGATACCCAAAACATTCTGTGTTGTAGTTTCATTCGATTATAATAAATAAGAATAACAACAATAACGAGATCGTTTTGGAAACAAGTTTATACGAATTGCATCGTTGAACACAATATAAATTGAAATTACATTTTACACATACAAAATGAATACATTATACGTAGTACGTACATCGAGTATACAAGTATCCATTAGTAAAATACATTTAAAAAAGGGAAAAAGTCGAAAAAAAAACAAAACTCAATGTACAAATCAAAAGCTTCACAAAAAAAGGAAAAGAAATGCAATAAAATCGTAAAATGTACTAAAATAACAAATAAAGAGGGGAGGACACATCTATAACCGTTGTTTTTCAGAATCTTCCACAAAAAACATAAATACAACTTCGAACATGAATAAATAAAAAATTAATTTATATCAATACTTCAACGTCAACAAAAATAAATATGTTTCTTCTCGATGAAACACAACAGTAACGATCGTTTAAACTCAATGAAAAATACGCAGTAGTTTTTTTTTTCTCTCATTTCTAACTACGAAGTCGAACACGTATTTTGGATTTTTTTTTGAAAATGTAAACGAAGATATAAAATAATAGTACATTATTTTGTAAAATGAATTTTCATACGAGTATACACGTCCCGAGAATAAAATAATCCTGATACATAGCTCACCCTGCATCTGATTTTACTAGATAACGTTTTTGAGATCATTTTAAAGTCATTTAATTCATGAAATTTTTATTTATATTTTTCGCTACTATCTTAATAATTAGTATCGTCGTCTGGTGGTCGTTCGTATATTTCGCCGAATTTAGACATATACTTTCGTATGTATTCTTTGGCCTTATGTTTAACGCTGGAATTGCATGTTAAGTCGGTAACACTCTGGCAGTGTTTTAATTCTTTTAGCATTACGAAATGAGTGAGCTGTGAACAAAGAAAAAATCCAATTAATAAGTATAAATTTATCTAAGAACAATAAAAATTGAAAATTTTCAAGCAATCAATCATATGATAGCATCGCTTACCTTTCGAGCCAAGTGTTTGAAATCTTTATCATTCGTGATTCTAGCTTGCAAACAGGTACTCCGAAAATAAGGATTTAAACAGCTGACCACGAAATTTGCCATTTGGGTCCTAAACGCGTCCTTTTTCTTACGCTCCGTAATACTAGAAGTGTCAGCAGGAGCACTAACTAGCTTACTACTGTTACTACTGACATGGCCATTGGAATTACCCTTTGAACTGTTACTGCTACCGTTCATCAATTTAGCTTTTTTATGTCGTCGTAATTTATCTTTCAAACTACGTATTCGTTTTTTATTTCTGATACGCTCTTCATCGCCTATCGGTTCGCGTGGCTGTATTAAAAAATAATAATTTCAAGTTATATAAGAACGACGAGAAAAAAAATTGAACGAAATTTTTCAAACCGTACTAACACTGATGATATGTTCAGTTATCAGCGGTATCTTATCAGGACGAGCAGCATTTTCGGGCTGCGATGCGTATTTTTCTTTGTCCGATTCTTCGGTTTCGGTGTTATTTTTCAACGCCGGACTATAATCTTCGTAATCGGAATCTTGAAATTCGGACGACATAGCTGCTAAATTTTCTTTAATTTCGGCATCCATCTGCAATTGATTTTAATAATTAGCCATCTATAGAAATATCATATCGTATCAAGTTACCACTTAAAACTGGTACTTACATCGTAGGCTTCTTTATCCTCACTGCGACTGGTCTTTCTACGCCTTTTCTTGAATTCAACGTCATCGTCATCTTCGCCGGTACTTCGGCCATCGCTGGTATCTTCGTCACTGCGATTCGCCTCTGCTGGAGGATACCACTGCGATACCCTGGTCTTGGTGTGATAATAGTAAACTCTGCCTTCGTTATCTCGAGCTGTTTTCCAATTAGGGGGCAACTTGACCTGTTCGGCCGACTCTACATCGTTGGTCGTGGGTTGAGCGCCGTTCGACGTTCCATAATTCAACGATTCTCTACGATCAGCTAGTGATCCGACTGTTCTAAGAGTATCGCGTAAAGTTGCGTCGTCAACGGACGCGATCTGAGGTATCTGATTCCTTAATGCTTGATAATCGTAAACGTATTGTTCTTCCGGTTTAATGTGAGCCGTCATTTGTAGCGGCTGTTGTTGTTGTTGTTGTATTTGTTGCTGTTGCGGTTCGGTAACCATGGGACGAGCATACGGCATAGCGGCAGTTGGCGGATACGGCGCCGCAGCCAAAGGAGTACGATAATACTGCGCAGGAGGTGGTAACACTGGTGTAGGTGTAGAAGATGGTAACTGGAGATGGGTGCCTGGTACGGCGCCGGGGTAAGCCACAGGAGGAGCAATAGGGTAATACGGATGGGTACGAGTGGAAGATAGTTGTTGCGGTTGTTGTTGGGGTTGCTGCTGTTTGGGGTCAATAGGCGTCGGAGGTGGATAAGTTTGAGGCGGTGGAAGATGTGCTAAGTAGGCCGCTGAAAAAAAAAATGAACGAAAGTAGAAAATATTCGTGGATGAGATCTTTGTTAAAAAAAATTAATCAACAGTTATTTTCTATTGATTTTACGTACCAGGTAACATCATGCCAGGAATCTGAGGTTGGTGTTGGTTGTAGTATAGTTTTAGCCAGTGTTGTTGTTGCTCTTCTTCTTCTCGTTTTACTTTCATTTCGAACATGAACCGGTGTTCTGATTTGGATACTTTATTATTATTATTATTATTATTATTTGCACTGCGTAAACAAAGGAAATGAAATTTTTAATTTAATAATAATGCAACGGATATGATTTTAAAAGCATCATTCTCCTCATACCTACTCTAACATAGCAACGAACGCATCTATCAATGATCATAATTAACAATTTAAAATCAGTAATGATTACCTTTCTTTACTATGATCCGCACGGCGATGCTTACGATTATCAAAATTTCTCCCCGGAGAATCGCGACGTTTTCTTTGATCTGGAGGGGCACCATCGTAGTTTTTCATACGATCAAAATATATCTTTTCGAAATCTTTATTACGGCTGTGTCTATTTCGACGATACCTGCATCGAAAATTATCATTAAATATGATACTATAAAGAAGCTAATTCTTATTCGAATATTTTATTCACCTATCCCTCATCTGTTCCGCATACACAGGTAATCTTTTAGGTCGATGTTTAGGTAGCGTTTGATCTGTATAGCAGAAATTGAACAATTAAAATCCAGCAAACGAACGATTGAATAACGAAATTCGGTATGAATTGAATTCCTCTCGAAAAACATTCAAAAATATCTTACCGGCTTCCTGTTCGTGCTTCTTCATTTGTTGAATACGTTCTTTTCTAGGTATCCTGTAGGCTTCTCGTAACGATGACCAATCGTTCATCAATTTCTGAGCTAATTCGGAAACAGGTGTTTCGTCAGCGGATGCGATATCCTCAACAGATTCTAAGACTGATTGCGCTGATAATGCTTCGCTACTGTAACAACGAAATAGCATTTCAATACGTAGATCTTACGAGGTTTCAATTTCAAGCGACATTTTTATTCACCTGTGTACTTTTTGTTCGAACATAAATGCCCATTGCTCAACAACGGATAGAATTTTCGAATCGACTAATATTGTTTTATTGGTAATGGGTAAAGATGCTAACGTTTTCAAGATCTAAGAACAAAAAAATACATATATACATGATTATGTTGGAAAAATTTGACGATTAATCCATCAATCAGATAATTTGATCTGGTTCCTGTATTTTGAGTTCGTCCTGTTCTGGTGTACAGTCGACCATCCAACTCCAAATTATAGGCAATCCGTGGTAATCGACAAATAACCGACGACAGGGTGGATTACCTTCTTCGATCAGTTGCAGTATTTGCATACGTACTGGTAACTCTTTCGCGTGCACCATTAAACGATTCAAGTTTAACGTTTGGTGACGATTCATTAAACCGCTTTGTGAAATTTCATCCAAAGCTGTCTCCCACTGCAAACACACACACACACAAAAAAAATGTAGTCAAGTTTTCCATCAGTTAGTTGAAGTACTGGGCATCATGTTCGTATCAGTACTTACGTCTTTGAATCCGTGTCTATCGTTGTTGACATATTTATCCGGATCATCGCCTATCCAGCCATTGCAAGAGGGAGTTTCGCAATAGCAGCGTTGAGCTTGTTTTCTACAATGTGAGGTGAAAAAAAAATGAGATTTTAAAATTAAATATCTATGTGTTTACTTTGGCAAAACACGTGTAATCGTTCTTACCCATATCTTTGTAGTTGATAATCGAACGTTATCTCTTCACCTGCCTTGATATCTCTTAAGCTGAAAAATCCGATTCTTAACTCGCCTTGTACGGTCCACTACGTGAATGATAATTGCAAATTAAAAGTAGGATATTTATCTTCAACTTATTTTGAACGTATATTACCTTTTGTGTTTCGGCATTTGGTTCACAGCTATGATTAATGAATCGTGATATGTTTCCTTTTACGGTCGCGTCGATAATGCTATCCGATTTTAGCGACATGAAATAGAAATGAGGACTTTTTCCACGAGCGTAGTCCATAGCTCTTCGTTCGAATTCGTACGAATCCAAAACTTCTCCTACATACTCCATTATGAACGTACCGCTGCGATAAATTCACCAATAAGATACTTTTTCGGAATAGAATATCGAATTTAGATACTCACCATGGAATATCTTGCAATATTCGTAATCCATGACCTTTCTTTTTAGTTTTGAAAATCTCACAGTTGGGATATTCTCGTCTTTGGAAGCTTTTATTAGAACAACGTTCGCCTAAAAGACATCTGGAACAACTGCAATGGAAAAAAGAACACGTAAAATAAGCAATTTTAATGATTTTTTTTTAACGTTGCGAAACAAGTTTTTACCATTCGATAAGTAACAAGCGATTGAGACAATCTTCTCCGCATCCTTTCTCTCCTCGGTGAATTTCCTCTTTGGTTAGAATACAATCGCAAATCATTCTTTCGGCGTCTTTACTAACGCTCCTACAAATATTACAGATTAAATGAAAGTCGAACAATTAAAAACTTCATTAAAGAAAAAATTGAAATGAGACTATTACGACGAACCTTTCGGTACGATATTCGTTTTCCAAAATCGGTTCAAATTGCGGAGGGGATGTAACAGGTTCTTCAGCAGGTGAAGGAGGGCGATCTTCAGGAGAATAATCGGGCTCCGGAGGATAGTCCGGTTCAGGTGGTGGATAATTAGGCTCAGGAGGAGAATACTCTGGTTCGGGTGGTGGAGGTGATTTCGGCTCGGGAGGACGTTTATTGTAACAGTAAGATTCTGAGAGTGCCTCTTCGTCCCAGTTTTCATCCTCGAATGGGTTAGGCATTTCTACACTTTTATTCAATTCGAAACGATCGTCTTGCCACTGTCGTTCGGATTCGTATGAATTTTGATTCAACTCAAGTCGTCTGTCAAATTCTTGAGATTTTCGATCGGAATCGTCACGTCTTCGATCAAAATCTCTAGAACGACGATCTTCTCTAGATCGCCGATCAAAATCTTGAGATTTACGATCCGATTCGTCAGGTCTTCGATCAAAATCTCTAGACCTACGATCTGAATCATCAGGTCGTCGATCGAAATCGTTAGACCTGCGATCACAATCGTTACGTCGTCTATCAAAATCTTTCGATTTTCGATCAGAGTCGTTGAATCGTCGGTCGAATTCTTTGGATTTATGATCGGAATCGTTGACATGTCTGTCCATATCTTTACTCTTATAAGCACGACTGTCATCGCTAGAACCATCAGAGCTACAGCTGTGTTTACGAGATTTTTTATAATCTCGCTTCGACCTATTATCATCGTGCTTTCTGGAGTAGCTTTTATCTCTGGACGAATACCGATCGCGTTTATAATGTTTATCTCTAGAATATCTGCCACTCTTACGTCGATTGTCTCTAGAATTGCGATTTCGATCGTATGTTGAGCTACGGTCGCGGGATCGATTTTTCTTAGACCAGCGTGAAGACTCGGATTTTCGACGATCGTCTCGTTTATAATCATCCGGTGATCTATTCGCGGGAGACCTGCGTCTAGAACTATGACGTCGTCTGGAAGAACGATCAGTATCGGATTTTCGAGAACGGGACTCTTTGCTGCGCTTTTCGTCGCTAGAATCTCGATGACGCGATCTCTTTGAAGTTCTGCCATCTCGCGACGAGTCTCTGCGATCTCGCCCATCACGATCTCTTCTGCTATCGGAGCGCTCTCGGTCACGATCACGCTTTGAAGTCGACCATCCGGAAACTTTCCACCGTTTACTTTCTTTTTCACTAGTACACTTATCGGACGGAGGTAAAGGTATGTCGATATTTGTAAAAGAATTGTTTAAATCGGATTCGTCTTCTTTCCACAATTCGTTCGCACTTTCGAATGGATCATTTTGAATGGTCTCATCGTGAGTTTTGTTTTCATTCGATTTCCAGATATTCGCATTATTTTCAGAAGTACAGTCTTTACTTTCGGCTCCGAAATCTGGGCTCGAAGGAGAACAGAGTATAGGCGTTTTGCTACCCTCACGTGGTGTTTGCTCTCCTTCGTTCAATTTATCACATTGAGATAATCTTTTTAAATTTTCTTTATCACAGAATAAATCATAATTATCGCCATCTAATGGTTTAGTTTGTTCGTTTAATTCATCAATATACGGAGATGCTACTGACTGAGTACGTAGTTCGGAAGGAGATTCACAAGAATTGGATGAATCTTTGACTTCGTCCAACACTTTAAGATAACATTCAGTATCGGTAGTGTTATGATCTATGGACTCGAATGGTGCTTCATTAAATTCTGCATTATTGGGAGATTTTTCACGTTCAATTGGAGATACACTGGAAGATCTAAGAGAATTGAGTACATCAAAAGAAGATAATCTGGTCGGGGAAGTTTTGGGAGATGAACATAGTTCGTTAGATTTAGAATTAGTTTCTTCGTCACTAGTATTTGGCGAAGCATTTATTTCATCAGATTCGTTTGAATTTTGTATGTCAAGAGATTTCTCCGAATTTTCATTTTTCTCATCGATGGATTCGCGATTATTTTCGGAACCATGCAAATTGGCAACTTCACTGGAGTACGAATCGATTTCCAAAGGTTTTTCCACGATACACGAGTTGTAACGCTGCTCGAAACTGTCGTTTTCATTATCTGACGTAATTTCATTGATACAAACTTTTTTAACGTCACCTAATACGATAGCAGCAATATCTTGTAGTTTAAGATCTTCCGTATCATAATCCTCCCCCGCGCTGTCTATCGACTCGTCTTCAGTGAAACTAGAATTCATATCGTTAACACGATGTGAGGACTGGACTGGTTTTTTTTTTTATCAATTCCGCCTTCAAAATCTTATCATTTGAAGTTGTCTATTCGTCAAATAACAAACTGTTTTTCGTCTATTCTTTTCACAGATGAATTATAAAACCAATGGAGCAAACATACGGATATCTAAAACAAAGCAATATTATAGCAATATATGCGTCGATTAAATAGCTCGAGATTTAAAACAGCCGAAGTATGATGACAACCTACGATACTCCTACATTAATTATTAGTTTAAGGCGAGTTTTACCCTTATTCTTGATGTGTAAATTACCCAACACCAATCGTAATTAATTCAAATCCATGTACTTTATTAAATGAAATTTACTTAATTGAGAATAACTCTAACCAAGTTATGCAAAATAATGTGGTAAAATCAATTCGTGAATATAATATGTTTAAAGAGAACCAACATACCATTTCAAAACATTCAAGCAAAACTTTTTAACAATTGAAAACTCCAGTAGGCTGGTGTTCTCACAAAACCTAAAAGAAAATAAAACGTAACTATCACATTATACGCAAAAAGCGTATCAAGAATGAATCGAATGAAAGTTCGATTAGTTAAGTATCAGCTCCATGAAAATACACTAAAACAGTATGTAATCGAGAACTGATACTCGGAAGAGCATTTTTCTCTTCAGATGAATACGCATAAGTGTAACTGAATGTTGGTTTTTCCTGATGAACTTACTGTTCTCTGCTCAAGCTGGAACATTAACACTTTATTCTTGACAAGGATCAATGATGGTGTTTCGGAATTTGTACTAACGTGGTCGCCGGCATTGCAGAATGTAGCAGAATATACATTTACACAGTAATATCTCACAATGTCTAATTAAAAAGATGAACAGATCCGCAGTTCGCACAATCAAAAGGTATTACGAGAATTAGATATGCTTTACCATTACCATTTTTCAATCACCTTCTTCCTTCTCCCCTTCACAACAGTTTTCCGCAGATTATGTTTTCAAATCGTATCACAAAATAAGATTATTTTTTTAGCAATGTTGTCAGATATAACGGATATTTCAGAAATTGCCCAAAATATGTTCCTCAAAATCTCAAAAACATTTTTCCGAGTTTCATCGGTATTTTTGTTTATCATCCTGATCATATCTTGATGTTCGGTGTAAATTTTGGATTTAACTTAATTTTAAATCACTGTGATTAATTTAAACGTGAATCAAGTCGATCATCTTTAGTTTCATATTTCAAAAATGGGAACTGCCAGATACGACAGAGCTATTACCGTGTTCTCTCCGGACGGCCATTTGTTGCAAGTTGAATATGCCCAAGAAGCTGTCAGGAAAGGATCTACTGCTGTAAGTTTAAATATTACGATTCAGCGAAGATTATGTACTAATAAATTGACTATTTAGGTGGGAGTTCGTGGAAAAGACGTAGTAGTCTTGGGTGTTGAAAAGAAATCAGTCGCCAAATTGCAAGAGGAAAGGACTGTAAGGAAAATATGTCTATTGGATGATCATGTTGTTATGGCATTTGCTGGTAATTGCTTGAGATTTTATTAACAATTTCAATTCAAGTTAAATAATTCGTTGTTTAATGTAGGTCTAACTGCTGACGCTCGTATACTAATTAATCGAGCTCAAGTCGAATGCCAGTCTCATAAATTAACTGTCGAAGATCCAGTTACAATAGAATATATTACGAGATACATCGCCGGTAATGTTTAACATTTACCTTTGATATAAGTTTCACTTTCTGGGCGACCAATTAGCATGTTTTGTTTTCACTTACAGGCTTGAAACAAAAATACACTCAAAGTAATGGTAGAAGACCGTTTGGTATTTCATGTCTAATAGCTGGGTTTGACTGCTATGATGGTAAACCTCATTTGTATCAAACCGATCCGTCCGGTATTTATTATGAATGGAAGGTAAATGTGTTGAAGTTTCATTGATCGCTATTTGTGTAAAGTTACCCTCAATGGATTATAATTGTAGGCCAATGCCACTGGACGAAGTGCCAAAACCGTCAGAGAATTTTTAGAAAAATATTATAACGAAGATGAAGTTTCTACTGAGAAAGGAACTGTAAAATTAGCTATCAAAGCGCTTCTCGAAGTTGTTCAATCAGGACAGAAAAATTTAGAAATTTCTGTGATGAGGCGTAATCAACCTATGGAAGTAAGTGACATTTCTATTTGAATAAAACCCTCCTCTTGATACGTTTAAATTTCATTCATAAATGATGTATTCTTAGATGTTGGAGAGTGATATTATCGAAACTTACGTTAATGAAATTGAAAAAGAAAAACAAGAAGAAGCTGAAAATAAGAAAGCGAAGTAATTTTTTTTATAAATTAATTTCTTTTGTTCAAATGTATTTTATACGGTTATTCAGTTGCCTTAAAATAAAATGTACTTATTTGTAACAATACAGTGTTGTTTTTTTCTTGGAAACTTTTGTGAAAAAATTGAAAAGACAAAATTAATGACGTAGTAATGTTGATAAGCAAGTTTCTTATAAATGTCGTGGTATTGGTAAATTCGTTCCTGATTTGCAGGAAAAATAGTAAAACTTTTATCATATTCAGAACATTGTTCTCCATGATGACTCTGATCTTTGGATCAAACTTAAAAATGATAAAGTTTCAGTTTCTTGAGTTCAATAATTTGAGAAAGGAGTACATTATTGATCATATGCTTTGACTTTGATATCAATGAAAAATTTCTACAGGTGGTCATCAATCTCATCATGCACTGAATAATAATACAAATTGAAATGACCTCTTTCGTTTTTTTATATATTTTCTTATTGTCGAAGAATAAGGTACTTTTGAGTAATTTGATAATTGGATTTACGAGGACTTTGAGGCTAATTTGCTGATATGATGAAGTGAAATGAATGAGCTAATGACCATTGACATCAAGTATCAACTCATATTTATACAAGTGACTCTGAAATGAGCAAATGACAACTAAAACTAAACACTCAATCAGAAATAAGAAGTAACAGAAAGTAACGCGTAACTGGACAGTAGTAGTAGTAGTTGGGAATGAGAATATACGTAGTAGTGGTGGTAGATAGGTACATCAAGTAGGTCTAGTAGCTATAAATATGGCAACATTGTATGGCATCATTTCCCTCTCCCCTCTGTATCACATCCAACTTATTTAGGAATTACAATGATAATGCAAAATAAAGTGCTCAGCGAATGATGAACGTAAAAGAAATATTCTAAAGTGTTTGTAATTTATATCGTTCAATAATAATACAATTAAAATTACTAGTTGGAAGAGGAATTAAAGTTTATTAAAGTGGTGTACTTATTAGTTACATTTGTTTCATTTTTACCCTATAATGCCATCAATCTCAAGTCCAGCGTTGGAATCATCCGGTTTCAACTTTGATAACTATCAAAGGTAAGTTGAATTTTTTCTCAATATATATGAACGGTAAAGTAGCAACCAATGATCTCACACCATGATGTAATGTTTTTCAATTATAGAAATCAGTTTTTGGAGAAGAATGGACTGAAATTACCTAAAGCTGTGAAAACCGGAACAACTATAGTCGGTGTTGTTTATAAGGATGGAGTTGTACTTGGTGCTGATACTCGAGCGACCGAAGATACCATCGTAGCCGATAAAAATTGTGTCAAAATTCACTACCTGAATAAAAACATGTAGTAAGTTACTTATGTTAGAAGTCATAAAATGTAAACTGCGATTCACTAGAATGCATTGTAACTTGGGTTTTCGTTCAGCTGTTGTGGTGCTGGTACTGCTGCAGATACATCAATGGTGACTTCAATGATATCCTCGAATCTTGAATTGCATAGGTTAAACAGCGGCCGGACTGTACCCGTCGTTGTTGCTTGTACTATGTTAAAACAAATGCTATTTCGTTATCAGGTACATATTTCTGCGTACGTTATATCAAAAGAAATAAATTTAATGCGGATGTGTTTTCAGGGTTACATTGGAGCTGCTTTAATTGTCGGTGGTGTTGATAAAACTGGTAATCATTTATACAGTATATATCCTCATGGTTCCACTGACAAATTGCCTTACACGACAATGGGCTCTGGTTCATTGGCTGCTATGGCCGTGTTCGAAGCTAAATGGAAACCTGATTTGAAAGTAAGTATGGTGTAATTTTCTGTTCTTACGACACGGTTTATTTATTCATCAGAATTCTTATTTCAGGAAGAAGAGGCTAAAGATTTGGTTAAAGAAGCTATTGCCGCTGGTATTTTCAACGATTTAGGATCTGGTAGCAACGTCGATCTTTGTGTGATAAGAAAAGATAGCGTTGATTATTGCCGCACTTATGCGTGTTTGAATCAAAAAGGAACGAAGTACGTTATTCAATTTGAACAATACTTTTCAAGTTTTTATTGGTAATTTTAATGCTGAATGTATATTTATAGGCAAGGCAACTATAAATATAAACGTGGTGCAACCGCGTGTCTGGAAACGAAAGTTATTCCGATTGTAGTTGAAGAAGAAATTGTTCAAATAATTGGAGATTCTTCTATAATGGATACATCGTAATTCTATTATTTATCCGCATTTTTTTACGATTATGTTTAAGGGTATTCATAAAGCAAAATTCTTAATAAAATCACTTTTAAGAAGTTACTTTTAGCTTTGTTTTAGCGTTTTTTCAACATTATTTGTTGATCTTATAGAAAAACAATTTTTATGTAACGTGTAATTTGAAAAAAATTTAAAACAAAAATATGAAACAAAATATGCGTACAAAACAAGATTCACAATAAACTAAAACATAAAGTTAAAACTGATTTAAAATTAAGTAGAAAGTTGAAAGATTAAGTATTCGTGGTCATGGATATATTAATTTAAGACCTAGAGGGACGTTCAATTAACTACTGCTTATGAATTATGAAATCCCAAGAATCTTTCCACCGTAATTTGACTACATCCACAGATGAAAGAGGAGCGATACCATAACTTAATACGCTGAATTTACGGAATATCCAAAATATGCCGATCACCCAACAGCATACCAATGAGTAGTAAAATGTCTTCAACATGTTGTATTTTCTGTGAACAAAAAGTGATGATATGTGAAGTACTTACTGCTTAGTACAATGTTGAAATGAAGAAAAATTTTCTTACTTGAGTAGCATGCTAATATGCTCGACGATAGCAGCTGTCAAAAGGCATTTAAATACGAGAGCAGGCAAATAGTGATGTAAAAATAATGTTCGTTCCACAAAAAAATAAGGTAGGTAATGCAATAAGTAACCGAACAATAGTATTTGTCCAATTTTAACGAAATGTTGCCAGGTCTCTAAAATCAAAATTGTTTTTTGTAGGTTTTCGTTTCTTTTCCTCATTTTTAAATTAAACTCACGAAATACGTACCTTCATCTATATCGTAACACCGACGTCTACGACGAAGTAAATAAAATATGAGGATGGCAGAATATAGAAAAACGGCCACAGTTCCAGAATACCACACTGCGATATTTCCCAGTAGATGAATTTGTCCCTGGTATCATAGCGGCAATTAAAAAAATTACTTCTTTTGTTCAAAAGTATAAACTTAAGAAACCCACATTGTGCTCAGTGCTGACCCAATACGCAATGCCACGACCAACCAAAGGCCATTCAATTGGATCACTGCTATACATATGATTTTGCACGTTTTCTTGGTGATTAAAAAACATTTTATATTGAAGTTCGTAAAATTTATCCCAAAATGTGAGCGAAGTTGCTCTCAAAGGGATCATCTCAGCGCTGACCATATCTCGTTCTCGTTCTTTTTCATCTTCGCCTGAAATTCACTCAGAAATTAGAGAACGAGCTTAAAAGCAATATCAAATGTTTATGGCAGGTTACTTTTAGTGTATCTGTGTTCTTCGACATTCCACACAGTGTCTTCTTGTTGAATTACTTTGTCGGTGACGATTTCGTGTTGATAGAAACCCCAATCTGGTAACTGTCGACCACTGAATTTCAAAGCTTGTGAGGAATTCATGTGAATCAACCTCACCTAAATGGATAATAAGACGTATGAAAGCTGTTTTTTCCCCTTCAAACCTTCTATAATCCTCTAACGAATATAATATCTTTACCATGGATTGAATACTATGCCAAGTATTATCCGTCTGTTCTTTATTGATGATATCAACTCTCCATAAATTTTGTGCTGACATGGACACGTTATAATCTATGTAACACGACACTTCCTGAAAATATTACGAAATGTTTCATTCAAAATCATCAATATTCTAGCGGTAATTCGTACATACTTGATTGTGAGGTGACATCGGTGCAGCAACATCATGAGTGTTTAGAGCTCGACTCGTAATTCCATGTACCAATTGTATAATATCGCCGTGCTTTATCACATCTATTGGGTCATTTACCACTAATGTGTCTTTATTAGGTCGTTTAACAATCCACCAATTATTCACATCCTGAAAATACATATCAGTGAATCTGAAGCATTAGAATTATAGCTCTTATTATGAATATTTTAGGTAAGTACCTTGAACGTGTAACATGTCACTTGTTGCTGATGTGAGCTGCCTCTTTTATCGAGATATCGTAAGGGATACACATGAGCATGAGAATGTAACCAACACGTACGCCCATGAGTATGTCTGAGGGTTATTTGAGATCCGTGAGCCACTTGTAAAGGTTGACCCTTAGTGATAGATGCCAGTCCACCCTGAACATACGAAATGATTTTTGAAAAAATCCTAAGCATATTAAAATTTTTTCAACCTTTCAAGTTCGTACTTCTAAACTGGCCTGAAATGCACTAGTCATCACACTGTCATGAGGGCCTGCCTTCCTTAATACCATTAAATGAACATAAAATACTGATAGATAAAACAGGACGGAAATTCCGTTAATAATTAAAAATTGTATAGAAGCTGTTCCAAAAGCTTTCCAATTAGTGATTGAACGATTGGGAAGGACACGTTGCCAATATTGTGTCCAAACTAATATCACACCCAGCAACCATGAAAACCATCCAGCGTATTTGATACTGAAAACATTGTTGAGTAAAGCAATTAAAATATGGACATGAAAAACCTGAAATAAAATATGCACTTACCAAATCGCCACAGTTAAAAATGTAAATGCTAAAAACAACAAAAACCATTGATATAAGAATCCCCGATTCTCTAATGATTTGATATACTTTAAAATGCAAAATAATCCCAGGAAAGAAAAGAAAATAAGCATGGGTTCCATTAAAATGAACCTCGATTGAGTAAGCATTGCGTTATCTGTAACAAAAATCACATCGAAAACGCGCCATTTCGTTATGCTTTTCAAATTTATCGAGTAAATAGGAAAATAATTTACCACAAAGTAATATAAATGAAGCTAAAATAGCAGTCCACTGTTTACAACCCAATTCTAACATGAAATGGTAGGTTAGCGGAGTTATTAAACTGCCGCATAATGCCGGAATCAAACGTAACGTAAATAATGGCACATTCTCACTGTAAACGCTGCCAATTTTATCAAATTTAAATTTACCTGAAAAAAACTTCCTTATTAATAAATTGTTCGATGGTAAAATATTTATAAAACGACATCATACCATCAAAATTAGCGAAATAAGCGGCAATGGCTATGAGTTGCTTGCCGAAAGGTGGATGAGAGTCAAAAAAAAAGGTTCTTCTCATGTATAAACTGACATATTTTCCGTAATGTAATTCATCAAATCTATAAAACCAATGTCATAAAAATTCAATAATAAAATGATTAATAATTCAAACACGAAGTACACATATACTCACACAATATTACGAGGTTCTTCGAGTTTATAAAATCTTGTAACCAGTGCAATAACAAATAGTGCAATTGAAATAGCATCGAGTTTTACATCTATCAAAAATAATTTATTATGTGTTTGCAATTTTGTGATACTAGATTCTTCACCAAGAACTGAGGTCTCCTAAGAAAAAATTGTGAAACAATAAGACAAACGTATGATTAAATTCATGGAAATAATGGAAAGAAAATTACCTCACTAATTAAAGGTTTATTGAGTTTTGATTTCACATTGTTCGTTGAATTTTGTGTATTTTGTTCACTTGGCTCTTTATGTTTTTGTTTCCTACACGTTTTGTTCATTTTCTTTTCCATTGTAAGAAATTACAGTTATTGGAGTCCAACTTTTACTTAAAATAAGCATTATATTACGTGAGTATTTTCATTTCGGCCACTTTTGAGTCTTGATGCTCAAAAATTTACAGACCCATCACATTTAATGGCAGTAATGACCTGTATGATGCACGAAAATTTTCATTCATTCGTGGTGTTTACGTTTTAAAATTTCAAGAATGCAGAGCAGTAACATTTCATGACAGGAAAATTTCAATGACGTAGTTTTGTGTACTGTTGAATCATGACGTCATAATATTTCATCCTATTTGTATACCTACTGCTTTGTAGATTCCGTTACCGTTTTTCATTAAGCAGTAGGTATACAAATAGGATGAAATATTATGACGTCATGACTCAACAGTACACAAACTACGTCATTGAAATTTTCCTGTCATGAAATGTTACTGTAAACAATGGTAAACAACGCTCTTTGCATCTTGAAAGGTCGGCCTCAATAGCTCGTATTTTACGTTATCGAATAAAAAAAATTTCGTATTATATTTGCTCGTCGCTGTTGACAATCATCGCAAATACATATGTTTCTTTATTTCAATTCCTAATAATATATCAAAATGTACGTTAAAATAACTGATCGTGAAAACTCAAAGCCAATTGAAGTTCCGACCGAAGACGATGGAAGTATTTTACTGAGTACCGTTACCGGACAATTCCCCAGAGCTACTAGTTTGTGTTTTAGTTTCAATGAAAATGTACGAGCTGTGAGAATGAAAGACGGAAAACTGTATGCACCGGAAGATGGATGGGGTGATTTGATTTACCGATGCGTATTCCCAAGGATTTCAGTATGTAAATCATAACTTTGTCAAAAAATTATATTCTCGTACAATATGATACCACACATTCTTTCTTGTTATTTTT
>FIZR01017128.1:0-11354 GCA_900060175.1 Ferrisia virgata
CATCTAGCATATGCTAGAACCATCGAAGAATTTCAAAAAAAGTTTCCTCAGCGCAACCCTCCTGATAAATCAACAATAAAACGAATTGTGGACAAATTTCGAGAGCAATACACTCTGCAAGATGCTCCACGATCAGGAAGGCCTCGGAAATTTTTTTAAGCGGCTGAATGCATGCCAAGGGATGGTGTAGGACATTTTCAGCATTTATTGTAATATTGGGTTCTTCTTTTTAAAAATATATCGAATGTAATGAAAAAGAAATTTTTGGGTCACCCAGTATATTATGTATTATATGGATTCAGATTGCCATGATGATCAATTGATCATCTTCTCAGTGTAAAGGTACAGTAGTAGGTATTACGAAGCTCATCGTTTAAGATGGAGTAAGTGATGTTTAAAACTTAAGATCATGAAAATTTAAAGATTCATTCAATTGTACACGTAATGAAAAGATGTACATATAACGACCGGAGTGAATTAAAAGAAAAAACAATCGTACTAATTTTCATGGGGCGCTGATAATTGCAATTTTATTAAATTAATTAATTATTATCATCTCGGCACAAGGAACAATCATTTATGTATTTCGTGATAACGCGGAACTAAAATTATGATATTGTTGAATTTAAATCACGCTTTCGGTACTAAGCATTGATAATGTGTAATCGAATCACCTGCTAGCATCTTGATGTTTCATCATGGTATTGTGTAGGTACTTGGTCTTTTGAATTCAAATCTATTCATGTATCTTCGTGTTGTGGATCTCATCTTTACTCGAGTAAATATTTTACTTTTTGACATGAGTTTTGTTTTAGAGTAACACGATCCGTGTTACATTTTGTGATATTTTTCTTTGGTATGGATTTCATTTCTTTCTTATCGAGAATCGATTTATGCCAAATAATAATATCAGCTTTTCGAAGATGATAAATTTTTATCAATCCAACTGTCGAGCTAGGGAAAACCGTATTTTCATGTTCACTATATAGTGTTATCGATTTTCACTTTTAATTCGATGTAAAGATTCAGCATTTGAATTTGCTTTGATATTGAATGTTTATCGTAATTGATGTTCGATTCGTTACGTTTCAAATTAGCGAATTTTTCTAGAATTTTGTGTATTGTGAGTTTTGATTTCAGGAATTTGCGTGATAATTTCAAGATTTGTTCTGACTCAAAGCAAGCTCGATAAACCGCACCTTAATGTTTAAAAATTTAACGAAATTTTTCATTTTATTATTGAATAAAATTGCCGTTAGCGTATCGAGTTTCCACCGTTATATTGAAATTTTTCATCATATATAACAGATATTTGAAAACCTTACAATCTGTTGGAATATTCGTAAACCTATTTTCTACATTCGGCTGACACCTGTTCGTTATAAATATTTTTCTTCTCCGCTGCAACACGTCGATAATGACAAATTTCCATGCATAAAATGTTACACGATGTTTCTCAAAGGAACCTCGCTCGTATAGTTTGGCAACTCGTGTATGAAATTTTCTTCCAACGAATTGTCTTTCGCATGCTGTCTAAGTGAATTGGAATTTTACATTGATCAAAATACACGAGTATTGGAATTATTGGAAACGTAGAAACAGAAATTTCAAATGGAAATGTATTCCATTGTTTGGTACGAAGCGCCACTGCGCCATTCGCGTATTTAATTTCGCCAAGTTCTATTCGCGACCCATTGATTTCTTATTGCGGTTGAAGTAAAACGATTATGCGTCGAGTACTCGTTTATAACCGAACGTTGAAAAGTTAATTATTCATCTATAAAATTTCGGTTAATTAATTGGTTTTCTATTCACAATATTGTGATGAGAAGGCTTTTTTAGGAAAAAAGCGCAAACCGTTTGATCTTTTTGTACGAGAACCGAACGAAAACGATTTGAAATTATACCAAAGTGGCGGGGGTTTTTTTTTTTGAGCCAAATGAAAAATTCTCAAAGCGTAATTTTAGCAGAGAGTTTGGTATTTGGTCGTACCGGTGTAATATTAAGAAGCAGCTAATAGGTATGTACGAACGATGGGAAATTTCTTTATTGTCCGAATTCTTGCCGGTTGATTTTATATTAAAAATAAAAAGTTGAATAATTGAAAAGAAATCTTCCAAGTGCTTATTCTTTTGATGAAATTTTCGAAACCTTTGATGATTTTTTTTTTTTTCAGCTTTTCCACACGATGTAGTTACGGTCTTTGGTAATTTTTGTGTAAAGTCGAGTTTTTCACTTCGTTTTTTAATGTTATTTCGACGATTAATGCAGTAGTATTTTTTGTGATTCGGTAGCACGGTTTTTTATTATTTGTTTATTTGCTAACAAATTACCTTTTTTTTTTTTTTTTCATTAATTTTATGTAATTACGTAGATCTTCATACGTTTACGTAATTAAAGTAAAAGTACATATAATGGTTCAAGTATTCACTTGGTTATAGGAAGTAATTCGCTATGTACAAGAATGGGAAAAATATGGGTCACTGTAGAATGAAAAACTTTTAACGTGAAACACGTTAGACCATTAGTCTCGTATACGTAGAATACGCCCACGATTACGAATATTTTTCAAGAGTAAAAATATTTTGTCTACGTATAAACTGGGCACATTTACGTATTTTGAATCCTATGTTGTTATTCCGCCTTAGTGTGCGTTAATGTTATACGCCGCCACCGTCGCATATACTCGAAAAGTCAGAATGAAAAATGATTTTTTTTCTCGACGTTATAATAAAATGAAAAAAATCGCCTGCTTTTTCGGCGGTTTAGTTTTACTTCACTGTTTCTCGTTTCATCATATTTTATTTCTTTTTGTCTTAGGTCGAGGAGTAAGTCGAGGAATTCAGAGATGTACCTCGAGACAGTTCCACTGCGATAATGGAAAATGTGTCCCAATGGCTTGGGTATGCGAAGGTGAAGACGATTGCAAGGATGGAAGTGACGAAAAACCATCATTATGTAAAGGTAAAAGATTTGAATGAACCTTAAATTTCAAATTATTCGTACAAGTTTTCGTGTATTTGGCAGAACAATCGCTTTTTATTTATTTATTTTTTTTTAAGCGATGCTTTTTCAGCCTGAAATATAGTTATGTGATTTGTCATAGAGCATAGCCGTTAAGTCGAACCCACCGAAAAGCACATCTAGGACCTATGTTGAATCTGCATCCTAAATTCCAACTTCCTAGCTTAATTGTAAGGGGGGAGGGGGAGAATGTGCAACAAACAAACTAAAAAAATGAGAAAGCCAACAAAAAACATCTTTTCCGGAGTTGTGAGGAGGTGCAGCGAGTCTGAAAAGTCGAAACCCTCAAAAGGCACATCTATGGTCCCTACTAAATTTACTTACCAATTTTCAACTTCCTAGCTCAATTTAGAGGGTAATTATGTGAGAAACAAACTAAAAATATGAGAAAACTCGTCCAAAAAACACAATTTTTGGGGCTGTTAGGAAGTGCAATGGGTCTGAAAAGTTGAAACTCTAAAAAGCCACATTAATGACCCAAATAAAATCAACATACCAAATTTAAACTTTTTAGCTTAATTTGGAAGAGATAGGGGAAAAAGGCACTTTTCAAGGTCTAAAAATAGAAAAACCCTCATATCTCCCCTTCTAATTGTCCTGGTGGGCTAATTTTTTAATATGTTATAAAATTAAGGATTGTCTATCGATCGGTTCAAAACTGAACAAATTTTGTGATTTTAGACCCTCAGTACCCCTTCCTCCAAATTGGGGCACTACTGAATTTTCGCCCAAGGTCATCCCCGTTTCGTCATATCAAATTCACCTCCAATCGAAGCCTATTTTACAAATTTGATCGATTTTGGTCGGTATCGAGCTGAGCAAATGGTTTTTAGTTTCGAAAAAAAATCTAACATGGCCAAAAATGATCGTAATGGTCTACTAGGACCCGAAAACGAATATTGTTGATACCCCCTCCTCTCTTCCTCCCGGCAAAATCATCGGTAGGTTGAAAGGCTGTGGTAGGCTGGTATACATTGACATTATGACGTAAAAAAATTAATGAAAATAGAAATATCACTTCTTATAGCATGTGACACGTATAATCCTCTCTTCTCCCTCCAGTCACCTTTTATAGAGTATCTTTAGGCTGTGAATTCAATTCCGTACTGTTTATTTACAACAAAATTTCTAGCGTCGATATCAAGTCAGACAAATAGTCTCTGGCCAGGAAAACATGCGCTATTTTTACACGTAGTAATTATAAATAGCCAATTATAAAGTTTTGTAACCGTGAAATTCTTATTTTAACCACCGCACAAATCAGCATACTATTTTTTTTTTTTTTCCAAACATAATTTATTAGAGTATTCCATTACGATTTTTCAAAAATAAAAATTTTTAAGCACCTACCTATTAATTTTCTCAATTTAATTTACCTATTGTTGGTGGTCATATACCCAACACTGGTAGGTAAAATTTCATACCTGTAACTTTACCTGTACAAATAACTACCTTGTCTACGCGATACCGGCAATGAACGACGCGACAAGTCCTAAAAATGATGGAGAGAAGAGTAATACTTAGTAAAGGTAGAACAGCGGCAGAAACAGAGAAACAGAACGGTACGCGAATGTCTTTTCGTTCTTGTTGGACTTGGAATGTCGTTAAATTGAAATAGAGGGGCTCGTATACTCGACTACTGCCAACACGTGGTTTTGGCGCTCTACCATTGGTCGAAGAAATGTGGCGTGATCTGACGTCATGCATGATACGAATTAACCGACTTCATCATCGCCGAGTCACACACTTTAACTTCTTGACTAATACGATAATTTGTAGATTGTGGTATGACTTGCCTTGCCTTGCCTTGCCTCGCCCCGCTTTGCGCGCGCTCGTTCATTAAAACTAACTTGACTCGAAATGACTGGTATTCTAACGATTGAAATTTCCCGTATTGATTTATCATGGTTGTACCCTGTTCCTCTTATAGATCAATGATCGTTTTTGTTTGTCTCTTAACGTTTGGAATTTTGTAGACTAAAACCGCAAATTATTTTTTGATTCAAATTTCACTCTAATGGGTACTTGATGTGGCGCCTTCTGGAAAATTTCAGACATTGTTTAATTTTTTTTGACGGTGCTGTATCGAGGTTGGATATTATTATTTAAAATTTAAAAAGAGGGATGAAATTATTTTTATACCACGACGTGTATAGGGGTTGCATTTTCTCTAAGAATCGACTGTTTCTTAGTCTGATTTTCTATGTCATTATTATCAATGAAAACCGGGCTTGTACAGTTGATTGACCTGTGGCGAATGGGGGGGGGGATATCAACAAAATCCGTTTTAGGGTCTTAGAAGACCATTACGATCATTTTTGGCCATTTCAGATTGTTTTTTAAATTCATTTTTTCCCCACCGAAACTGAAAATCATTTGCTCAGCTCGATACCGACCAAAATCGATCAAATTTGTAAAATAGGCTTCGATTGGAGGTGAATTTGATATGACGAAACGGGGATGACCTTGGGCGAAAATTCAGTAGTGCCCCAATTTGGAGGAAGGGGTACTGAGGGTCTAAAATCACAAAATTTGTTCAGTTTTGAGCCAATCGATGGACAATCCGAAGTTGTATAATATATATCAAAAAAATAGCCTACTAGGTCAATTAGGAGGAGAGATATGAGGTTTTTTTTTTAATTTTTTGACCTTGAAAAAGGACTATTCCTTCCTTATCTTTCCTGCAAATTGAGCTAGGAAGTTTGAATTTGGTATGTTGACTTAATATGGGCCATCAATGTGCCTTTTAAAAGTTGAAAATTTTCAGACTCATTGCACTGCACTCCCTTACAGCCCCAAAAATTGTGTTTTCTAATATTTTTAGTTTGTTTTTCATATAAGTCCCCTCCAAATTAGGCTAGGAAGTTGAAAATTGACAATTAGATTTAGTAGTTGTCATAAATGTACCGAGGGGGGCAAGAGGGGTATCTGTTGTTTTTGGTCAATTTTTCTCATGTTTTCTTATTGCAAGCAGCCCTACCCTAGCGAAGCGAGGACGCGAGCCGTGTAAATATTTGCTATTTTCTTCATTTTTACTTAACATCTGAAATAAGTCCATCCGTATTATATACCTGTGTTCACCACTGATAGAGGTAATCGATTTGGCCCGGGAATACGTACATGTATTTTTATAGTGTATTATTTGAATAATCGCGAAACGAAATAGGAAAAAAGTAAGAAAATACATGGTTTTAAGTGAAACGTGTGTAGTTTGTTAAAACGACCTATCAATACGTATAGCTTATAGCGAAGCAACGCCCATGTGAATAGTAATACTAACAGGGCTTTGGTGGTATATATACTTCTACTTACTAGTTTGGGTTCACCTTAGGTACGTGTGTAGCCTATTTCGTAGGATGTATATTATGTATCATATCTGTGTGTAGTATTCGCTTTCATTCGTTTTTCGTCTACACTAATTTCATTGATGAAACATCATCGTCATAATCATTGAGATCTCACTTACAGAATACAAATTAATTTTGATGCCTATTTTGAGCATTTGCTTTGCGAATTCGTTCGCGAATATTAAAAATACTCGAAAACGAAATACCTTATTATCTTCGATGTAGGTAAAACGGAGATATATATAATTCAATGCCTATTATACTCAGATCTATCTTTTCGTATAACCTATATCAATCTTAGTACAAAATACATGTTTTCATTTTACTGCTCCTATGCTAATTACAATACTTACCGTTATTTTTATAAATTATACCTACCTGTTCAAAAGGTGTGAAATGACGTTACACGTGAGATTATACTGGGTACAATGGGAAATATTGAAAAATATTGATTACAACGTTCCAGCGCAGTGATTTGTTATGCGAGTTACATCAGTTTCCAAAAATTTAACATCGAGTTAAGTACCTGTATTGTGAAAGATGTTGCTGCGAAAAGAGCGGAATCGTGCAACATTGTGTAGTAGGCTAGGTTTTTTTTTTTCAAAAACGTAAAAAATAGTAATGGTGATGAGAAATACGACTATAACCTGGGCCAGATATTGTTATACCAACGATAACAGAGGCCAGGCCGTTTATTTTGTAACCCAGTTATAGGACATAGGACACCGTACTCTTATCCCCTTGTTCCTTTTTTCACTGCTCTAGAATAGCATTCAATTGAAACACCCCGATGATATAATTTATCAGAAATGGGTCGACCAAAAACCCGTGTTGTACTACAACTGTCCAATATTCTTCGTATAAAAACAGATCGTTTAGACGACGAAGCTGCTAGAAAATAAATTTAAATATTTGAATTAAACCAACGCATAAATAATGATGCAAATAAATTAGCAGCTTTGCAAAATACGTTTTTAAAAATGTTTTTTTTTTCGTACTCGCGGTGCGTATGAGTGACTTTTATTTTCAAAAATTTCAACCTTAAAGAAATTTGTTTATTTTAAACGAGCAGGTTTTTTATAGGATGAGTCCAGAGCTGTCATACAATTGTATATGGATACCTTGAATTGTGTGTTGATATTGTGCGATTGATAAAAACCATAAATATACAGGAAATAAAATAGAGTGAAGAAAAATTCATGTACCTACCTAGTTACCTACTACCTCTCTGTAGCTGGTATCTATAACTACCTACGCAATACTGTCAAAAATTTGTTTACAGGAAACTAAACCCGATGATCGAGTTTAACGTAACTGCTCCCCTTTTCTTCGCTTCATCACGGTGAAATATTTTTGCTTTTCACGTTTTTACGTGTACACTACGTTTACACAGATATATCCACTGTGTACAACTTTTTTTTTTTTTTCATTTTGTCACTGGTACTTATTTAGTGCAGAATAAACAAATGACTTATTGCCAAAATGTGATTACGTTGTTGGCAGTGTACTTGAAAATTTGTTTTTTTTTTCAATTTTTTTTCTACCTACCTACCTACCTATCTGCCTATTTTATACTTCCTGAATTGTGTGATTGTGTATATTTCGATATTACAAAGTTGGAATTCGTAAAAAAAATCTTTGTACATTTTTTATCGATTTTTTTTTTTGAAAATACCTAATTGCGTAAAAGAAATAGAATTTTTTTCGGTCTGACCCCTTCCCTTCGATGACCGAGAAAAAAATTGAACTTGTGTAGAAAATAGAAAATAGGACTATTAAGTTCAAAAAATTGTGATAATGACTCAAATGTTGTCAAGAATACAGATTTTGATGGTTAAAAACATAATTTTTTCAAAAATTCTCACCCTTGCCAAGCCTATTGAATTTTAGTATTTTTGTCCATCGAAAATTTGAATACAGCTGTAAAATGGTCCATTACAATAGTGACACGATACTTAACTCCCTCTCTTGAAACAATCCTGCGCATAGGTCTGAGGCTCAAGTTGAAAAATTGTCTCATTTTTTTTTTTTTTTTTTTGATTAAAAATAGTTGTGCTATAGCTATGTATAGTGAAAAAAATTGACATTTTTTTCGTGGATTTTTTGAATTTTTTTTCTCAATATTTTGAACTATTACAAATGATGTAGCAAAGTTTCTACGAGGCTGAAAAACTGAACTGTTTACCACCTTCATTTGACATAATTTTGCAACTATTTTATGATTAAATTTTTGCGTTTTGGTGCTGCAGTTTTATACTAAACTTGAATTATCATAAAAATATTGATACACGAAAACAGTGTATTACGATCGTGTACGAAGAGTGAATGTGGAGAAAAGTTGAACCCAAATGGAGTATTTTAACCGTCGTGTCGAGGCCAATCCGATACGACGAAAGAGAATGTAAGTGAAATTCAAATCGAACCTATATAAACGAAATCCAAAACTAAATTATATAGATCCTTTTGGATTAAACTAATTACAAAAAATATTCTGAAAATGTGTGCGTGTGAAATTATTGAAATACTAGTAACAATGTAAAGTACCTATGCTAATATTAGTACTAGAATTGAGATGAAAAAGCGCCGAAAAGTACGTTCGAGGTGAAATTTTCAGCTATATAGGCACGAATGATTTGCACCTCAGATGTTAAATTTATTCAAATTTTAATCAACTTCTAACTAAGCGAACAGAATATGTATTTCGGTAGCGAAAAAGTGCGCGAATATAAAGCGTTGAATGAAGATTATGTATAATGTATTATAATGTTAAGTTTATTAGCGAAGATTTTTTCACCTCGGGGTGAAAGTTTCGTTTGTATGCTGGGACAGGTTCATCTTCACATGGCACGTAGAGTACACATGCATAAGCGTAACTCGTTGTGTACTTGTACCTACTTTTCTAATATGTATTTTATGAACGCGCGTACGTAATGACTTTAGTTACAACGGTCGTTCTTCTTTGGTAAATAAAGTATATTATATGCCTACGTAACCTAACTTAACAATAGTGTCGCCGTTTGTAATTTTAACTCGAACATTAGCATTGCCCTTTCTTGGACATATCATCGTAATATATGTGGCTTGATCATTATGCAATATCGCAAATGATGAAAAATTGTCGCGTTCGAGGTTATTGAATTTTTTATTGATGGTATCTAGATCTACCTATTAGAACTATATGGTAGTGCGTAAGATATACTGAACTAGTTTGTTTTTTTCTTTACTCGAGTCGTATTAATTACCCTTATGATTATCGGGTCTTGTACTAATTGTGTGTTATTGTTCCGAATACTTGATGAGAGTTGTAATAATTGAAAAACAATGATACATGTTGCCGATGTTATTAAAAAAAAATGAGATGAGGTAATTTGCCGATAGTTGACGATTTTGTCTTACGAGCTGATTTATGAGACAATCATGAGATTGGTCAAAAATATCAACAGTATTTTAGATAGCCCATTCAATTTTGCAGTAGAACTTCGGCATTTTTTATCCCTAGCCATGAATGAATAGTTTTTTTACATTCACTTTACAAAATTTCCGTGTTTTGGTAAAAAACCTGAACACTTCTGCTGAGCGTTCGAGTTTGAAATTTATTTTTTTCAAAATTTTTACAAAATAGGTACTGTAATGTTTTCTATGCCAAAATAATGGACACAAATGAAAGAATCTTCAAAAAAAAATTTCACAGCAAGTAGCCTTAGGTTGATTTGGAATTTTTTCCCGAGACAGATGATTTAGGTGTGGGGGGTCAACAACACAGTGGATGGATGGGATGTGACGTAGTTGACGAAAATGTAAAAAAATTCCTCTTACTTATCAACTATTGGCAAATTACCTTATTTGAATTTTTCTAAATGTGATTGTTTTGCTAAAGGTAGCTACAGATTAGCACAAAAAATGGCAAAGTAACGGAAAAATTTATGGTAAACATTTTTTTTCACAGAATTGTTGATCACCACCCCTTAAACAACATATCCAAAATCGGGCTGGTGCTTCTCCCCCAATATCCCCATTTGTGCCTCAAAAACTGTTTTTTTTTTGCCAATAACATTGCCCAACTTTGTTCCTAAAAGAGATAGAGAAATAAATTTAGGTCAAAAAATGTAGCCGGTCTGATTTTCGATATCAAAGGTTATTTGCATATTTTTATCAAAAATTGATTGAAACACTAAAATCAGTTTTAAAAAGGAAGCATTTTATGCGTTAAATTGATGTTCCGCGTGATGTTTCTATCGCGTCGCGAGAGTCAACGGCCAACGTTCGTAGACACGCGGGCTCAATTCTCTTTCAGCATACCTAAACAAATTACACGGACTAAATGCTATATTATCATGTAATATTTTGAAATTATTTAAATTTTATGAAATAGATTTTATTCTCATCGTAGTTTTCACAATTATCTGACCCTTGATCATTGATATTCTCTTCTGATTCAACATCAAATCGCCTATCGGAGGTAAAATTGAAATATTGCGTTTAACCACCTAAAATTGAAGTCCTACATTCATTTCAAGGGATTGTTTCTCAAAAATATTTCTATCATAGTTTTTCAGAAAATCATGGAAAAACGCAAGGTGTAATAGTGAAAACTTTCTACCTACGATTATTCTGATTTTAAATATGTGTAATAATTCCATTTTTTTTTAATGTTCAAAAATAATTTTTTTTCGATTTTTTGAAAATTTTTGAATTTTGGAGTCGAATTTGCCAGTTGAAAAAATTGAGTAAGAAAGCTGAAATTTTTACGAAATCATTTGAAGTCATTGGAATTCCAAGACAAATAACAAGCTTTTCCTTCACAAAAAAAACCCTCCTTCCGTGGAAAAAAATTTCACTCCTAAATCGTTCAGAAGAAATAATCATCACTCGCCTTAGAATCGGTCATACTAAACTCACCCACAGCCACTTATATCTGAAAAACCGCGAGCCAATATGCCAGTTTTGCAACTCCGAGCCCACCTCAACCCAACACCTTCTCTT